>JAPZIH010000021.1:436127-499264 GCA_027410445.1 Discoglossus pictus | reverse complement strand
CGTCCATACAAGTAAGGCTGTAGCTTCTTAAGTGCCCAGACTAATGCCAGACACTCTTTCTCCACAGTGGCATAGCTGACTTCGCGGGGTAATAGTTTTCTGCTCAGGTACGCCACTGGGTGATCCATGCCATCGTCTCTCAGTCCTCGAGCCTCTTGCCCATTGAGTTTTACCGACTGGCGGTGATGTGCCCTGTTATCCCCAGCCGCTTGTACAGGGTTTACCTCATGTAAGGTGGCCCAATTTTCACTATTGCCACTGGGTGTCTCTTGAGGTAGATAATTGTAATCCTCTTGCACACAGTGTGCGGCGGCTTTTGTCTGTGGTATCGGTGCCCGTCCCCAGCGGTCTGTAGTGCGGTGTGGGCAGTTAGGTTTGATGTGCCCCACTTGCTTGCACCCATGACACATCGGAGCAGTCCTTTGGTACCCTCTATTTGTGGTATTGCCCCTTGGTGGTGGTACCCTCTGTGGCATAGTTGGTGGGCCAGAGGCAGGCCGCTGGCTCTGGACCCCTCGGTTTCCATCCATCCGCCTGCTCTCATGAAATTCGTCTGCCAGCTGTGCTGCCTCCTCTACTGTTTTTGGCTTTCTGTCTCTGACCCAATCTCGCACCTCCGCTGGGGTATAATCAAAAAATTGTTCTAGCAACAACAACTGCACAGCATCCTCTAAAGTAGTTGCCTGATTCCCCTGCATCCAATTGCTGGCAGCGCGCTGCATACGAAATGCCCACTCCGTATAGGAATCTTTATCTTGTCTTCTGAGAGCCCTGAATTTCCTTCTATGGGCTTCAGGGGTTACAGCGTACCGGGCTAACAAAATCTCTTTTATCTTGTCATAGTTTTGTATATCCCCATCTGGCACAGCTCTCAATGCTTCGGCTGCTCTACCTGATAGTTTACTACTTACTACGGCAGCCCAGTTAGCTCTTTCCAAATCTTCTAACACACATTGTCTTTCAAAATCTTGCAAGTAATTGTCAATATCCATCTCACCTTCCACGAAGCTTTTAAATGCAGCGTAGTTAATTTTCCGCTGACGCCCCATTGTAGATCCAGATAGCGACAATATATCCACTGGAGGTGATCTGTCTCTGGCTTCTCGTGCTTCCCTGGCATTTTGGGTCTCAGTAGCTTGGGCCAAGATCTGTACCACGATCTCTGGTGCAGGGTTAGGTCCTACCAGGCTGAGTCTCCATCTCACGTCCCTCTGGAAGTCTGTTTCCTCTGTATTCGCCATTTGTGGTTCGCCGGTTTGATCGCTCTCCAGTAGTTCGGCTATTAGCGTGGCTTTCGTTTTGTTGCTTGCCGCTATGCCTCGAGCTTCCAGCAGTTCCTTTAGTGTGGTTCGTTTCAAGCGTTCGTATCTATGCGCCATTCACCAGTTTCAGTTCGGTATATCCGTTCGGGAGGAAATCCCAACCACTTGCCACCAGTGTAAAGGATCCTTGCATTAGTGCAGCGATGATCCTTGCGTTTTCCTCCGAACTCCAGCTGAAACAAAGTGATTATAGCTCCAATCCCCCAAACATGAGTCAAAACTTCATGAAGGGGTAAACATGAACTCTTTACTGTGGGCTACACGCCCGGTCTATATCTCAGGACTTCCTCCTGGTGGACAAAGGAAAAACAGTAGCCAATCACAGTGGCTATAGCATAAGCACTCCCCTTACACATACGTCACTCCCTCTTTTCTATCCTGGAGGTAATTAAATTAAGGTAGCACAGAGAGCCTTAATTATCTCCAGGAAGAAAGGAACATGGCTTCTTTGTTTTAAACAAACAGAATAAAAATGTTTAACTTTGTTTTTACACAATATAAACTTGAAGTTCCACATATCCCCAGATAGCTGAGATCTAAGTGCATATACTAGGCGAATAGCGCTCAGATCCCACGAACGCAGTTCTCAGAATTATCGACTGAAGTTTGTCTTATTAGGTATTTCCACGAAAGCCCATTGTAAATCCTCAAATAACCGAACAGATGGGTTTGTGAAGTCTGTAAAATAGGGGATTTCGTTACAGGTGTGTATCTGTATCACTCAGAGCGGTGTGTATCTGTATCACACAGAGCGGTGTGTATCTGTATCACACAGAGCGGTGTGTATCTGTATCACGCAGTGTGTATCTGTATCACACAGGGCGGTGTGTATCTGTATCACACAGAGCGGTGTGTATCTGTATCACACAGAGCGGTGTGTATCTGTATCACTCAGAGCGGTGTGTATCTGTATCACACAGAGCGGTGTGTATCTGTATCACACAGAGCGGTGTGTATCTGTATCACACAGAGCGGTGTGTATCTGTATCACACAGAGCGGTGTGTATCTGTATCACGCAGAGCGGTGTGTATCTGTATCACGCAGAGCGGTGTGTATCTGTATCACACAGAGCGGTGTGTATCTGTATCACTCAGAGCGGTGTGTATCTGTATCACTCAGAGCGGTGTGTATCTGTATCACACAGAGCGGTGTGTATCTGTATCACACAGGGCGGTGTGTATCTGTATCACACAGTGTGTATCTGTATCACTCAGAGCGGTGTGTATCTGTATCACGCAGAGCGGTGTGTATCTGTATCACACAGAGCGGTGTGTATCTGTATCACACAGAGCAGTGTGTATCTGTATCACACAGAGCGGTGTGTATCTGTATCACACAGAGCGGTGTGTATCTGTATCACACAGAGCAGTGTGTATCTGTATCACGCAGAGCGGTGTGTATCTGTATCACACAGAGCGGTGTGTATCTGTATCACACAGAGCGGTGTGTATCTGTATCACACAGAGCAGTGTGTATCTGTATCACACAGTGTGTATCTGTATCACACAGAGCGGTGTGTATCTGTATCACACAGAGCGGTGTGTATCTGTATCACACAGAGCGGTGTGTATCTGTATCACGCAGAGCGGTGTGTATCTGTATCACACAGAGCGGTGTGTATCTGTATCACACAGAGCGGTGTGTATCTGTATCACACAGAGCGGTGTGTATCTGTATCACACAGAGCGGTGTGTATCTGTATCACACAGTGTGTATCTGTATCACACAGGGCGGTGTGTATCTGTATCACACAGAGCGGTGTGTATCTGTATCACTCAGAGCGGTGTGTATCTGTATCACGCAGAGCGGTGTGTATCTGTATCACGCAGAGCGGTGTGTATCTGTATCACACAGAGCGGTGTGTATCTGTATCACTCAGAGCGGTGTGTATCTGTATCACACAGAGCGGTGTGTATCTGTATCACACAGAGCGGTGTGTATCTGTATCACACAGTGTGTATCTGTATCACTCAGAGCGGTGTGTATCTGTATCACACAGAGCGGTGTGTATCTGTATCACTCAGAGCGGTGTGTATCTGTATCACTCAGAGCGGTGTGTATCTGTATCACACAGTGTGTATCTGTATCACTCAGAGCGGTGTGTATCTGTATCACGCAGAGCGGTGTGTATCTGTATCACACAGAGCGGTGTGTATCTGTATCACACAGAGCGGTGTGTATCTGTATCACTCAGAGCGGTGTGTATCTGTATCACACAGAGCGGTGTGTATCTGTATCACACAGGGCGGTGTGTATCTGTATCACACAGTGTGTATCTGTATCACACAGAGCGGTGTGTATCTGTATCACACAGAGCGGTGTGTATCTGTATCACACAGAGCGGTGTGTATCTGTATCACTCAGAGCGGTGTGTATCTGTATCACACAGAGCGGTGTGTATCTGTATCACGCAGAGCGGTGTGTATCTGTATCACACAGAGCGGTGTGTATCTGTATCACGCAGAGCGGTGTGTATCTGTATCACACAGAGCGGTGTGTATCTGTATCACTCAGAGCGGTGTGTATCTGTATCACACAGAGCGGTGTGTATCTGTATCACTCAGAGTGGTGTGTATCTGTATCACACAGAGCGGTGTGTATCTGTATCACACAGTGTGTATCTGTATCACACAGAGCGGTGTGTATCTGTATCACACAGAGCGGTGTGTATCTGTATCACACAGAGCAGTGTGTATCTGTATCACACAGTGTGTATCTGTATCACACAGAGCGGTGTGTATCTGTATCACACAGAGCGGTGTGTATCTGTATCACACAGTGTGTATCTGTATCACACAGAGCGGTGTGTATCTGTATCACACAGAGCGGTGTGTATCTGTATCACTCAGAGCAGTGTGTATCTGTATCACACAGAGCGGTGTGTATCTGTATCACACAGGGCGGTGTGTATCTGTATCACGCAGAGCGGTGTGTATCTGTATCACACAGAGCGGTGTGTATCTGTATCACACAGAGCGGTGTGTATCTGTATCACGCAGAGCGGTGTGTATCTGTATCACACAGAGCGGTGTGTATCTGTATCACACAGAGCGGTGTGTATCTGTATCACACAGAGCGGTGTGTATCTGTATCACTCAGAGCGGTGTGTATCTGTATCACGCAGAGCGGTGTGTATCTGTATCACACAGAGCGGTGTGTATCTGTATCACACAGTGTGTATCTGTATCACACAGAGCGGTGTGTATCTGTATCACACAGAGCGGTGTGTATCTGTATCACTCAGAGCGGTGTGTATCTGTATCACGCAGAGCGGTGTGTATCTGTATCACGCAGAGCGGTGTGTATCTGTATCACTCAGAGCGGTGTGTATCTGTATCACGCAGAGCGGTGTGTATCTGTATCACTCAGAGCGGTGTGTATCTGTATCACACAGAGCGGTGTGTATCTGTATCACACAGAGCGGTGTGTATCTGTATCACTCAGAGCGGTGTGTATCTGTATCACACAGAGCGGTGTGTATCTGTATCACTCAGAGCGGTGTGTATCTGTATCACTCAGAGCGGTGTGTATCTGTATCACGCAGAGCGGTGTGTATCTGTATCACTCAGAGCGGTGTGTATCTGTATCACACAGTGTGTATCTGTATCACTCAGAGCGGTGTGTATCTGTATCACTCAGAGCGGTGTGTATCTGTATCACACAGTGTGTATCTGTATCACTCAGAGCGGTGTGTATCTGTATCACGCAGAGCGGTGTGTATCTGTATCACACAGAGCGGTGTGTATCTGTATCACACAGAGCGGTGTGTATCTGTATCACACAGAGCGGTGTGTATCTGTATCACACAGGGCGGTGTGTATCTGTATCACTCAGGGCGGTGTGTATCTGTATCACGCAGAGCGGTGTGTATCTGTATCACTCAGGGCGGTGTGTATCTGTATCACACAGAGCGGTGTGTATCTGTATCACTCAGAGCGGTGTGTATCTGTATCACTCAGAGCAGTGTGTATCTGTATCACACAGAGCGGTGTGTATCTGTATCACACAGAGCGGTGTGTATCTGTATCACACAGAGCGGTGTGTATCTGTATCACTCAGAGCAGTGTGTATCTGTATCACACAGAGCGGTGTGTATCTGTATCACACAGAGCGGTGTGTATCTGTATCACTCAGAGCGGTGTGTATCTGTATCACGCAGAGCGGTGTGTATCTGTATCACTCAGAGCGGTGTGTATCTGTATCACACAGAGCGGTGTGTATCTGTATCACACAGAGCGGTGTGTATCTGTATCACACAGTGTGTATCTGTATCACACAGAGCGGTGTGTATCTGTATCACACAGAGCGGTGTGTATCTGTATCACTCAGAGCGGTGTGTATCTGTATCACACAGAGCGGTGTGTATCTGTATCACACAGAGCGGTGTGTATCTGTATCACACAGAGCGGTGTGTATCTGTATCACACAGAGCGGTGTGTATCTGTATCACACAGAGCGGTGTGTATCTGTATCACTCAGAGCGGTGTGTATCTGTATCACACAGAGCGGTGTGTATCTGTATCACTCAGAGCGGTGTGTATCTGTATCACTCAGAGCGGTGTGTATCTGTATCACTCAGAGCAGTGTGTATCTGTATCACACAGAGCAGTGTGTATCTGTATCACACAGAGCGGTGTGTATCTGTATCACGCAGAGCGGTGTGTATCTGTATCACGCAGAGCCGTGTGTATCTGTATCACACAGAGCGGTGTGTATCTGTATCACTCAGAGCGGTGTGTATCTGTATCACACAGAGCGGTGTGTATCTGTATCACTCAGAGCGGTGTGTATCTGTATCACACAGAGCGGTGTGTATCTGTATCACACAGAGCGGTGTGTATCTGTATCACACAGAGCGTTGTGTATCTGTATCACGCAGAGCGGTGTGTATCTGTATCACACAGAGCGGTGTGTATCTGTATCACACAGAGCGGTGTGTATCTGTATCACACAGAGCGGTGTGTATCTGTATCACACAGAGCGGTGTGTATCTGTATCACTCAGAGCGGTGTGTATCTGTATCACACAGAGCAGTGTGTATCTGTATCACACAGAGCGGTGTGTATCTGTATCACACAGGGCGGTGTGTATCTGTATCACTCAGAGCGGTGTGTATCTGTATCACTCAGAGCGGTGTGTATCTGTATCACACAGAGCGGTGTGTATCTGTATCACACAGAGCGGTGTGTATCTGTATCACTCAGAGCGGTGTGTATCTGTATCACACAGTGTGTATCTGTATCACGCAGAGCGGTGTGTATCTGTATCACACAGAGCGGTGTGTATCTGTATCACACAGAGCGGTGTGTATCTGTATCACTCAGAGCGGTGTGTATCTGTATCACACAGTGTGTATCTGTATCACGCAGAGCGGTGTGTATCTGTATCACACAGAGCGGTGTGTATCTGTATCACTCAGAGCGGTGTGTATCTGTATCACTCAGAGCAGTGTGTATCTGTATCACACAGAGCGGTGTGTATCTGTATCACGCAGAGCGGTGTGTATCTGTATCACTCAGAGCGGTGTGTATCTGTATCACGCAGAGCGGTGTGTATCTGTATCACTCAGAGCGGTGTGTATCTGTATCACACAGAGCGGTGTGTATCTGTATCACACAGAGCGGTGTGTATCTGTATCACACAGTGTGTATCTGTATCACTCAGAGCGGTGTGTATCTGTATCACACAGAGCGGTGTGTATCTGTATCACACAGAGCGGTGTGTATCTGTATCACTCAGAGCGGTGTGTATCTGTATCACACAGAGCGGTGTGTATCTGTATCACACAGAGCGGTGTGTATCTGTATCACTCAGAGCGGTGTGTATCTGTATCACACAGAGCGGTGTGTATCTGTATCACACAGAGCGGTGTGTATCTGTATCACACAGAGCGGTGTGTATCTGTATCACACAGAGCGGTGTGTATCTGTATCACACAGAGCGGTGTGTATCTGTATCACGCAGAGCCGTGTGTATCTGTATCACACAGTGTGTATCTGTATCACACAGAGCGGTGTGTATCTGTATCACACAGAGCGGTGTGTATCTGTATCACACAGAGCGGTGTGTATCTGTATCACTCAGAGCGGTGTGTATCTGTATCACACAGAGCGGTGTGTATCTGTATCACACAGGGCGGTGTGTATCTGTATCACACAGTGTGTATCTGTATCACACAGAGCGGTGTGTATCTGTATCACACAGAGCGGTGTGTATCTGTATCACACAGAGCAATGTGTATCTGTATCACGCAGAGCGGTGTGTATCTGTATCACTCAGAGCGGTGTGTATCTGTATCACACAGTGTGTATCTGTATCACTCAGAGCGCTGTGTGTCTGTATCACACAGTGTGTATCTGTATCACACAGTGTGTATCTGTATCACACAGAGCGGTGTGTATCTGTATCACACAGAGCAATGTGTATCTGTATCACGCAGAGCGGTGTGTATCTGTATCACGCAGAGCGGTGTGTATCTGTATCACTCAGAGCGCTGTGTATCTGTATCACACAGTGTGTATCTGTATCACACAGTGTGTATCTGTATCACACAGAGCGGTGTGTATCTGTATCACACAGAGCGGTGTGTATCTGTATCACACAGAGCAATGTGTATCTGTATCACACAGTGTGTATCTGTATCACACAGTGTGTATCTGTATCACACAGTGTGTATCTGTATCACACAGAGCAGTGTGTATCTGTATCACACAGTGTGTATCTGTATCACACAGAGCAGTGTGTATCTGTATCACACAGAGCGGTGTGTATCTGTATCACACAGAGCGGTGTGTATCTGTATCACACAGGGCGGTGTGTATCTGTATCACACAGTGTGTATCTGTATCACACAGAGCGGTGTGTATCTGTATCACACAGAGCGGTGTGTATCTGTATCACACAGAGCAATGTGTATCTGTATCACGCAGAGCGGTGTGTATCTGTATCACTCAGAGCGGTGTGTATCTGTATCACACAGTGTGTATCTGTATCACTCAGAGCGCTGTGTGTCTGTATCACACAGTGTGTATCTGTATCACACAGTGTGTATCTGTATCACACAGAGCGGTGTGTATCTGTATCACACAGAGCAATGTGTATCTGTATCACGCAGAGCGGTGTGTATCTGTATCACGCAGAGCGGTGTGTATCTGTATCACTCAGAGCGCTGTGTATCTGTATCACACAGTGTGTATCTGTATCACACAGTGTGTATCTGTATCACACAGAGCGGTGTGTATCTGTATCACACAGAGCGGTGTGTATCTGTATCACACAGAGCAATGTGTATCTGTATCACACAGTGTGTATCTGTATCACACAGTGTGTATCTGTATCACACAGTGTGTATCTGTATCACACAGAGCAGTGTGTATCTGTATCACACAGTGTGTATCTGTATCACACAGAGCAGTGTGTATCTGTATCACACAGGGCAGTGTGTATCTGTATCACACAGAGCGGTGTGTATCTGTATCACACAGAGCGGTGTGTATCTGTATCACACAGTGTGTATCTGTATCACACAGAGCGGTGTGTATCTGTATCACACAGTGTGTATCTGTATCACACAGAGCGGTGTGTATCTGTATCACACAGTGTGTATCTGTATCACACAGAGCGGTGTGTATCTGTATCACACAGAGCGGTGTGTATCTGTATCACACAGTGTGTATCTGTGTAACGGAGTTGGAACACGAAGTCCAGTATCTCCGCTGGTATACGGTAAAATATCCAAGAAGCACTGCAGTCTCACAAGCCCAGACCACCCATATTGGACAACACTCAATTGGGAGTCAAAGAATACTGTCTTTATTTTGTTATCCAGAAGTCTATATACATCTCTTCCCACAGGTAATACACACCGCCCTATTTGGCCACACAATACACATAGAGAGACAATAGGTGTGGTCACACCTCCCTGAGGCTACCTGGCTACTTTGATATAATAACAGACATTGATTAGATCATCCTTCCCTTTGTTCTATCTTTCACAATGTGAACACTTTACACAATAGGGCTCTCCTGCCTCTAGGAGACCCTAATAGGATTATGTATTATGCTAGGTGTCTGCAATAGTCTGAGCTAATATCCTGCAGAGCATAAACCAACATATCTACAGTATAGCAATGTGATCATATTTTAACCATAAGAAATAAATAACCATAAAACAGGGTAAAACATTGATGGGTTCCGTTACACACCTCCCCGTGACCATACAGGGTCTGATGCCAACGGATCGGCCTGGGGATGTCCGGTCAAAACTTTTTGTTGGTCACTTCTCTAGTTCAGTTTGCCTAGACAACCCATCAGCATTACTGTAGTTCACATTGACTCACATTTCAAGAACAAACAAACGCACACTTTATACAGTATTCCCAGCAATAGACATTTCAAGGAGAGGAAAATACATTTTACAAACTGGTTTCAAACAAATAATGAGGCCTAAAAGCCTCAGGCTTCCAATTGAACTGAAGTCCTTTAGCAAAACCGTTCCAAGTTGCAGAGTAAATTCCTCCCCCAGCTCGTGGTCGGGCCCCTATTGTACAGGGCCCACTGTTCTTCCCCTGTACACCCACCCAAAATGTCCAGGATCCCATCCCAACAGTCCAGGATCCCAGGGTCCAAAAGGTGTTTCTATGGGACAATCTCTGTCCCATAGAAACCCCTTTCCACCCAGCCAGTCCCCACAGCTGGGCTGGGATTTCTAACACAGTCTCTGGGCCTATGTGACCACAAGGGGGTAATTCAGTACCCCTCTTAGAAAACACATTATTGTTGGGAGGCCAATAATATAACCACTGTAGGAAAGTACATACCGGTCTATGCTGGGCTCCAGCATCCATGATGCAATCCTGACCTGGATTCTCCCTTCCCTCTGGCTCCTGGGCATCTGTACCTTTGGACAGCAGCTCCTGGTTTCCTTCCTCAGGGTCTGTCTCTGTTGCAGCCTGGAGAGCTACGCTGCTCAAAGCCAGGCTGTGCGTGCAATCCTCCTGTACTTCATCCATTGCCTTTGGTTGAGCAACTGCGCTCTGGCTCTCTAAAGCAGGCTGGGGAATCTCGCAATTCCCACCCAGCCTGTTCTTTAGGGCCCTCGGTTGACCCTCTTCCTCTACCTCTATTGCTTTTTGCTTAGCAACCTTATCCCAGTCTTCCATGTTTAACTGGGTCTTTGGATTGGTGTCTGTTCCAGTGGGCGCCTGGACACTGGTTAACCAGGGCATCTTCCCACTTGGTACACTCTCCACTGTGGTGCCACACTGCACCCACAGCTCCTTTGACAAGGCTGGCACGCTTGCTGCCACTGGCTGGTGACTAGGCCCTGACACAGTCTCTGCCTCTTCTTGAGCACTCTGATAGTCCCTGGGCCTCCCCGGTAGTGCTAGTACCCAAGAAGGACAGAAGATTATGTAGATTATAGGAGGCTAAATGCCCGAACCGTGTCTGATGCCTACCCTATGCCCCGGATAGATGAGCTCCTAGATAGATTGGCCCGAGGGCGATACCTCACCACCATAGATTTGTGTAAGGGATACTGGCAACTTCCACCAGCCGCAGAAGCCATACCCAAGTCAGCGTTTGTCACCCCGTTTGGTCTGTACCAGTTTCGGGTCATGCCATTCGGATGAAAAACTCTCCGGCCACGTTTCAGCGGATGGTAGACAGGCTATTGGATGGGCTCCAAGAGTATGCTTGTGCATACCTGGACGATATTGCCATTTATAGTGACCACTGGGAGGAACACCTGACCCACGTAGGACTAGTGTTAGACCGCATTAGGGCAGCAGGGTTGACTCTCAAACCAAGTGTAACGGAGCTGGGACACGCAGTCCAAAATCTCCGCTGGTATACGATAAAATACCCACGAGGCACTACAGTTTCACCATTCCCGACCTCCCATATTGGACGACACACAATTTGGGAGTCAAATGAATACTGACTTTATTTTGTTATTGCAGAAATATTTATACATCTCTTCCCACAGGCAATCCACATCCCCCATATTTGGCTGCACAATACCCATAAAGAGAACAATAGGTGGGTCACACCTCCCTGGCAACTTTGATACAATCAGACATTGATTCAATTACACTTCTTTGTTCTTATCTGAGAAAGGAAGTCTATTGTATAGTGTTTTCATTATCTTATGCGGAGTCGCTGTAACGAGATTATCTCCCATGCCAAGTAGCTGTAAATGTTTGGGACAATATTCTGCAGAGCATCAACCAACATACATATATTAGGATCATATTTTAACCATAATAATCATAAAACAGGGTAAAACAGTGATGGGTTCCGCTACACACCTCCCCCGTGACCATAAGCCGGCATACACGGTCTGATCCCAACGGATCGGCCTGGGGATGTCCGGACAAAAGTATTTGTTGGTCAATTCTCTAGTTTGACAACCCATCAGCATTACTGCAATTCACATTTACTCACATTTCCCATATCCCCAGATAGCTGGGATCTGAGCGCACAAAACCACCGAATAGCGCTCAGATCCTCTTCACACAGTTCAATTGCCATGTAGCTAAAGTCTTTCCCATAGTCTTTCATTATATGAATGGGCTTCATGGCACAGTTATCTGGGGTATCATGGTTCACACAGGGCAAGTACAGAATGACCCCCCTGTATGTAAAGGGCCAGAATGAGTGACTTACACTCTGGTATGGCCGAACACTGGTTCCAAAGGGCAATAGGTACCAGGGCCATAGTCGCAGGGCAGGAGGCTGGCAAACAGTCCTCTCCAAGCCAAGGTGGCGAAGGGCACTTCGTCACACATCTCTCCTTTGGGGGGAAGTCTAACCAGGCACCTGGATATTTTGCTGTGGTGAGGGGGCAACACGCTGAGGGGACTTGAGGGGCAGAGGCCAGCGGCACTCTGCCCTGATGCCAGCTCTTCTGCTGGTATAACCTGCAGGACCTCCTGCTCTGTACAAGGGACAAAGGGAGGGCAGAGGCCGACTGCACTCTGCCCCGCTGTCAGCTCTTCTGCTGGGGTACTTGGGACATATTCCGGCTCAGTAGGCAGGGAAACGTGGGGGTCAGTGGGGGTTAACATTTCCTCTGTTAACCCTGGGGCCACATTAGAAGTTAGCTGGGGAGGGGAGTTTGTACTTACCCCCTCCTCCGGTTGTCCCAGTGACGGTAGTTGGGGATCTGGACAAGCTGTGGGCGCAGAGACCACGGTCCCATCTGCGCCGTCTGGGAGATTGGTGTCTCCCCTGGTTAGGGTAAACTGTCGCTGGGGGGGAAGGATGACACCTTCTGCCCCCTGTGTTTCACACTGCCACTGAGGGGGAAGGACGACACCTTTGGCCCCCTGGAGTACCCACTGACGCTGTGGAGGAAGGTCGACACCTTCTGCTCCCTGGGGTACACACTGCCGCTGGGGGGGAAGGACGACACCTTCTGCCCCCTGGGGTTCACACTGCCGCTGAGGGGGAAGGACGACACCTTCTGCCCCCTGGGGTTCATACTGCCGCTGTGGAGGAAGGTCGACACCTTCTGCTCCCTGGGGTACACACTGCCGCTGGGGGGAAAGGACGACACCTTCTGCCCCCTGGGGTTCACACTGCCGCTGGGGGGGAAGGACGACACCTTCTGCCCCCTGGGGTTCACACTGCCGCTGGGGGGAAAGGACAACACCTTCTGCCCCCTGGGGTTCACACTGCTGCTGGGGGGAAAGGACGACACCTTCTGCCCCCTGGGGTTCACACTGCCGCTGAGGGGGAAGGACGACACCTTCTGCCCCCTGGGGTTCACACTGCCGCTGGGGGGAAAGGACGGCACCTTCTGCCCCCTGGGGTTCACACTGCCGCTGAGGGGGAAGGACGACACCTTCTGCCCCCTGGGGTTCACACTGCCGCTGGGGGGAAAGGACGACACCTTCTGCCCCCTGGAGGGCCGGTAGAGAGACCTCGGTCCCATCTCTACCTGCCATCTGGAGGTCATCCCAGGACCAGTCAATGAAGTCTGGTTCTGCTTGTCGAGTAGGTTGGGGCTGCACAAGGCTGAGCAGGTGTTGGTAGTCCTGCTCCAGCTCCCACTCTCTCGTTACCAGGTGGGTCATGTCTTTGCTCACCTCGCCTTCGTCATCCCAGACATACATGCCCATCCGGTAGTCGTAGATGTCCCAAAACCTAGACCCCTCCGTGCTGCCAAGATCAATATCGTCCTCCAAGGCATCCCATAATAAACCCGGGCCATCATAATCATCCCCCTCCGGTAAGTCGTGTTCAGCCGTCCAGGGGGTAAGTCGAACGGTATACCACCAGAGGGCCTGGTATGCGTTGTCTAGCCAGATCTCTCGCCATACCAGGGTCTCTAGTCTTGTCACCCACTCATCCAGGGGCTGCTCTCCCAATAGATACATCCGCATCGCCACACGCTTCTGTAGCCGCTGCTCATCACTGGGGAGACTCTCACCTCGCCGCCATTGGGCATCTTGCAGGGCATCATACCAGAGTTCCATTCTGTCTGTCTCCCTGTAGTCTGCGGCCTCCTTCTCATCCTCATCATGGAACGCTGTCCAAAAACTAGCCGGTTCCATCCTGCTGTAGCCAGGGGCACTGTACGGATACTAGCGTTGCCCTCAATTTGTACTCCACGGAATGGTGTCTCCTGTAGCTGTCCTTCTGACCGTGGGAACAATTCCACCACTTGCCAACAAATGTAACGGAGCTGGGACACGCAGTCCAAAATCTCCGCTGGTATACGATAAAATACCCACGAGGCACTACAGTTTCACCATTCCCGACCTCCCATATTGGACGACACACAATTTGGGAGTCAAATGAATACTGACTTTATTTTGTTATTGCAGAAATATTTATACATCTCTTCCCACAGGCAATCCACATCCCCCATATTTGGCTGCACAATACCCATAAAGAGAACAATAGGTGGGTCACACCTCCCTGGCAACTTTGATACAATCAGACATTGATTCAATTACACTTCTTTGTTCTTATCTGAGAAAGGAAGTCTATTGTATAGTGTTTTCATTATCTTATGCGGAGTCGCTGTAACGAGATTATCTCCCATGCCAAGTAGCTGTAAATGTTTGGGACAATATTCTGCAGAGCATCAACCAACATACATATATTAGGATCATATTTTAACCATAATAATCATAAAACAGGGTAAAACAGTGATGGGTTCCGCTACACCAAGCAAATGCCACCTAGGGATGGCAGAGGTACAATACCTTGGCCATCGGGTAGGTAGCGGGCAGCAGAAACCCGAATCCGCCAAGATAGAGGCAGTAGCACAGTGGCCCACCCCCCGGACCAAGACCCAGGTCCTAGCGTTCCTGGGGACAGCAGGGTACTATCGCAAATTTGTGCCCAACTATAGTGCTCTAGCCAAACCCCTTACTGATTTGACCCGTAAGAACCTTCCAAGGCAGGTAGTCTGGGCTCCAGAGTGTGAACAGGCATTCCAGCAATTGAAATCGTCTCTGATCCAGGCCCCTGTGTTGGCTGCTCCTGATCCAACCAAACTTTTTCTTGCCCACACAGACGCTTCTATGTTTGGATTGGGAGCCGTATTGAGTCAAGTTGGACCTGACGGCGGCGACCACCTGGTGGCTTATCTGAGTCGCAAGTTACTACCCCGGGAAGTAAGCTACGCCGCCATCGAGAAGGAATGCCTGGCTGTAGTATGGGCACTCAAAAAGTTACAGCCATATTTGTATGGACAACCCTTTACCCTGTTTACTGACCACAACCCGTTGGTGTGGCTCAACCGGGTGTCTGGAGACAGTGCCCGACTCTTGCGCTGGAGTCTAGCGCTGCAACCCTTTGACTGCACAATCCAGTATCGCCCGGGTAAGCACAACAGTAATGCTGATGGGTTGTCTAGGCAAACGGAACTAGAAAAGTGACCAACAAAAAGTTTTGTCCGGACCTCCCCAGGCCGATCCGTTGGGACCAGACTGTGTATGCCGGCTTATGGTCACGGGGGAGCAGTGTAACAGAAACCCATCACTGTTATTATACCAAGAACATTGCATCCTTGCCCAGGGACATTATACCAGGCCAGGGAAGGGTTAACTGGACTATATGAGGCCCAAGGGTTAATCTTGGCTTTCCATCATCTTTGTTTAGAAATGGAAGTCTGCAAGGGACAGGAAGAGCTAACCCAATTATCCATCTGCTTTGTTTGTAAAAGCTCTATTGTGTAGGGAACCAGTCGGCTCCAGTGATGATGTGCTAATTAAGTCTTTGTATGGCCAAAGGTGGGAGTATTCCATTGTCCTTGTGGAGACTCTCACCCCCCGTTCTGACTGTATATATATATATGTGTGTAAAAGAATTAAAAATGATGCCTGTTCTGAAAATCCACGGTGTGTATCGTCCATTGTGGAAAGAGGGACTTGTGGGACCTGGCTGCGCTATACTTGGCTATCTTTGTTATTTATTAGCCGAGATATTGACCTCTGATGTCACAGCTCTGTTACAGTTGGGTTTACATCCCCCGGGCATGAGTGACTGAGCCAGGACAGTGTTGGCGTTCCATTCCCTCGCATGAGTGACTGAGCCAGCGTAGTGTTGGGGTTACATTCCTGGGCATGAGTGACTGAGACAGTGCAGTGGTGGGGTTACATTCCCAGGCATGAGTGTGTGGGCCAGTGCAGTGTTGGCATTACATTCCCTGGGCATGATTGACTGAACCAGTGCAATGCTGGGGTTACATTCCCCGGGCATGAGTGACTGAGCCAGGGCAGTGTTGGGGTTACATTCCCTGGGCATGAGTGACTGAGCCTGGGCAGTGTTGGGGTTACATTCCTGAGCATGAGTGACTGAGACAGTGCAATGGTAGGGTTACATTCCCGGGCATGAGTGACTGTGCCAGTGCAGTGGTGGGGTTACATTCCCGGGCATGAGAGACTGGGCCAGTGCAGTGTTGGTATTACATTACCAGGGCATGATTGACTGAACCAGTGCAATGCTGGGGTTACATTCCCCGGGGATGAGTGACTGAGCCAGGGCATTGTTGGGGTTACATTCCCGGGCATGAGTGACTGAGCCAGGACAGTGTTGGGGTTACATTCCCGGGCATAAGTGACTGAGTAGGTGCAGTGTTGGCGTTACATTCCCCGGGCATGAATGACAGTGCCAATTGGTTTTTTGTATTACGTTCCCCGGGCATGAGTGACTGAGCCAGGGCAGTATTGGCATTACATTCCCAGGGCATGAGTGACTGACCCAGGGCAGTGTTGGTGTTACATTCCCCGGGCATGAGTGACTGAGCCTGAGCAGTGTTGTGGTTACATTCCCGGGCATGAGTGACTGAGCCAGGGCAGTGTTGGCGTTTCATTCCAAGGGCATGAGTGACTGAGCCAGGGCAGTGTTGGGGCTACATTCCCTGGGCATGAGTGACTGAGCATGGACAGTGTTGGGGTTACATTCCCTGGGCATGAGTGATTGAGCCAGGGCAGTGTTGGGGTTACATTCCCTGGGCATTACTGACTGAGCCAGGGCAGTGTTGGCGTTTCATTCCAAGGGCATGAGTGACTGAGCCAGGGCAGTGTTGGGGCTACATTCCCTGGGCATGAGTGACTGAGCATGGACAGTGTTGGGGTTACATTCCCTGGGCATGAGTGACTGAGCCAGGGCATTGTTGGGGTTACATCCCCCGGGCATGAGTGATTGAGCCAGGGCAGTGTTGGGGTTACATTCCCTGGGCATTATTGACTGAGCCAGGAAAGTGTTGGGGTTACATTCCCGGGCATGAGTGACTGAGTAGGTGCAGTGTTGGCGTTACATTCCCCGGGCATGAATGACAGTGCCAATTGGGTTTTGGTATTACGTTCCCCGGGCATGAGTGACTGAGCCAGGGCAGTGTTGGGGTTACATTCCCGGGCAGGAGTGACTGAGCCAGGGCAGTGTTGGCGTTACATTTCAAGGGCATGAGTGACTGAGCCAGGCCAGTGTTGGGGCTACATTCCCTGGGCATGAGTGACTGAGCATGGACATTGTTGGGGTTACATTCCCTGGGCATGAGTGACTGAGCCAGGGCAGTGTTGGGGTTACATTCTCTGAGCATGAGTGACTGAGCCAGTGCAGTGTTGGCATTACATTCCCCGGGCATGATTGACTGAACCAGTGCAATGCTGGAGTTACTTTCCCCGGGCATGAGTGACTGAGCCAGGGCATTGTTGGGGTTACATCCTCCGGGCATGAGTGATTGAGCCAGGGCAGTGTTGGGGTTACATTCCCTGGGCATTAATGACTGAGCCTGGGCAGTGTTGGGGTTACATTCCGCGGGCATGATTGACTGAACCAGTGCAATGCTGGGGCTACATTCCCTGGGCATGAGAGACTGAGCCAGGGCAGTGTTGGGGTTACATTCCCGGGCATTAGAGACTGGGCCAGTGCAGTGTTGGCATTACATTACCCGGGCATGATTGACTGAACCAGTGCAATGCTGGGGTTACATTCCCTGGGCATGAGTGACTGAGCCAAGACAGTGTTGGGGTTACATCCCCCGGGCATGAGTGACTGAGTAAGTGCAGTGTTGGCGTTACATTCCCACGGCATGAGTGACTAAGCCAGGGCAGTGTTGGGGTTACATTCCTGGGCATGAGTGACTGAGACAGTGCAGTGGTGGGGTTACATTCCCAGGCATGAGTGACTGTGCCAGTGCAGTGGTGGGGTTACATTCCCCGGGTATGAGTGACTGAGCCAGGGCAGTGTTGGCGTTACATTCCAAGGGCATGAGTGACTGAGCCAGGGCATTGTTGGGGTGACATCCCCTGGGCATGATTGACTGAGCCAGGGCAGTGTTGGGGTTACATTCCTGGGCATGAGTGACTGAGACAGTGCAGTGGTGGGGTTACATTCCCAGGCATGAGTGACTGTGCCAGTGCAGTGGTGGGGTTACATTCCCCGGGCATGAGTGACTGAGCCAGGGCAGTGTTGGCGTTGCATTCCAAGGGCATGAGTGACTGAGCCAGGGCATTGTTGGGGTGACATCCCCTGGGCATGAGTGACTGAGCAAGGACAGTGTTGGGGTTACATTCCCTGGGCATTAGTGACTGAGCCAGGGCAGTGTTGGGGTTACATTCTCTGGGCATGAGTGACTGAGCCAGTGCAGTGTTGGGGTTACATTCCATGGTCATGAGTGACTGAGCCAGGGCAGTGTTGGCATTACATTCCCCGGGCATGAGTGACTGAGCCAGGGCAGTGTTGGGGTTACATTCCCCGGGCATGAGTGATTGAGCCAGGGCAGTGTTGGGGTTACATTCCCCGGGGATGATTGACTGAACCAGTGCAATGCTGGGGTTACATTCCTTGGGCATGATTGACTGAACCAGTGCAATGCTGGGGCTACATTCCCTGGGCATGAGAGACTGAGCCATGGCAGTGTTGGGGTTACATTCCCGGGCATTAGAGACTGGGCCAGTGCAGTGTTGGCATTACATTACCCGGGCATGATTGACTGAACCAGTGCAATGCTGGGGTTACATTCCCTGGGCATGAGTGACTGAGCCAGGACAGTGTTGGGGTTACATCCCCCGGGCATGAGTGACTGAGACAGTGCAGTGGTGGGGTTACATTCCCAGGCATGAGTGACTGTGCCAGTGCAGTGGTGGGGTTACATTCCCCGGGCATGAGTGACTGAGCCAGGGCAGTGTTGGCGTTACATTCCAAGGGCATGAGTGACTGAGCCAGGGCATTGTTGGGGTGACATCCCCTGGGCATGAGTGACTGAGCAAGGACAGTGTTGGGGTTACATTCCCTGGGCATTAGTGACTGAGCCAGGGAAGTGTTGGGGTTACATTCTCTGGGCTTGAGTGACTGAGCCAGTGCAGTGTTGGAGTTACATTCCATGGTCATGAGTGACTGAGCCAGGGCAGTGTTGGCATTACATTCCCCGGGCATGAGTGACTGAGCCAGGGCAGTGTTGGGGTTACATTCCCCGGGCATGAGTGATTGAGCCAGGGCAGTGTTGGGGTTACATTCCCGGGGCATGATTGACTGAACCAGTGCAATGCTGGGGTTACATTCCCTGGGCATGGGTGACAGAGCCAGGGCAGTGTTGGGGTTACATTCCCGGGCATAAGTGACTGAGCCAGAACAGTGTTGGCTTTACATTCCTTGGGCATGAATGACTGTGCCAATTGGGTTTTGGTATTATGTTCCCCGGGCATGAGTGACTGAGCCAGGGCAGTGTTGGCATTACATTCCCCGGGCATGAGTGACTGAGCCAGGGCAGTATTGGCATTACATTCTCAGGGCATGAGTGACTGACCCAGGGCAATGTTGGTGTTACATTCCCCGGGCATGAGTGACTGAGCCAGGGGAGTGTTGGCGTTACATTCCAAGGGCATGAATGACTGAGCCAGGGCAGTGTTGGGGCTACATTCCCTGGGCATGAGTGACTGAGCAAGGACAGTGTTGGGGTCACATTACCCGGGCATGAGTGACTGAGCCAGGGCAGTGTTGGGGTTACATTCTCTGGGCATGAGTGACTGAGCCAGGGCAGTGTTGGGGTTACATTCTCCAGGCATGAGTGATTGAGCCAGGGCAGTGTTGGGGTTACATTCCCCGGGCATGATTGACAGAACCAGTGCAATGCTGGGGTTACATTCCCTGGGCATGAGTGACTGAGCCAGGGCAGTGTTGGGGTTACATTCCCGGGCATAAGTGACTGAGCCAGAACAGTGTTGGCATTACATTCCCCGGGCATGAATGACTGTGCCAATTGGGTTTTGGTATTATGTTCCCCGGGCATGAGTGACTGAGCCAGGGCAGTGTTGGCATTACATTCCCCGGGCATGAGTGACTGAGCCAGGGCAGTATTGGCATTACATTCTCAGGGCATGAGTGACTGACCCAGGGCAATGTTGGTGTTACATTCCCCGGGCATGAGTGACTAAGCCAGGGGAGTGTTGGCGTTACATTCCAAGGGCATGAATGACTGAGCCAGGGCAGTGTTGGGGCTACATTCCCTGGGCATGAGTGACTGAGCAAGGACAGTGTTGGGGTTACATTACCCGGGCATGAGTGACTGAGCCAGGGCAGTGTAGGGGTTACATTCTCCGGGCATGAGTGACTGAGCCAGGGCAGTGTTGGGGTTACATTCTCCAGGCATGAGTGACTGAGCCAGGGCAGTGTTGGGGTTACATTCTCCGGGCAGGAGTGACTGAGCCAGTGCAGTGTTGGGGTTACATTCCTGAGCACCACACCGTCCAGCCCAATGTACCTGTGTGTAAGTGAGGAGTGAAAGCTGCTGCTGCTGCTAGAACAGCCCTCACTGACACATATACTAAAAAAAAAAAATCACTGCCGATTTGCGAGCTTGTGAGTTACATGTAAGGCTTCTATTCGCGAACGTAAAATTACTGCCAATTTGCGCGATTGCGAGTTAAGGGTGCCGATTTGCGCACTTGAGACTGCGGTATTGTAGCAATTGAATAGCGATTAACGGTTTTAGTGATTCTAACATCTTGTAAGGCCTGTAACCTGCAAAATAAGTTACAGTACAAATTAGAAAGCCTGTTTCTTGCAATGGCTGATCACTTGGAGAGAGTATTTTTCTCCCCAATTTTAAGGGTGCGGTTTATATTTGAGTACTATCTTTTTTTCTATTTTCCCCCCTTGAATTTTACAGGTGCGGCTTATATGCGGGTGCGGCTTATATTCGGACCAATACGGTATATACATAATAAGTTGGCTTATAGATCCGCCTCTGCTTCCTGTCCTATGAGTGAAGTTAAAGTATCCCCCACAGATTTTGGACTCCTACACCCATGGATCCCTGACTGGAATCGAACCCAGGTTGCAGCAGTGAAAGCACTGAATCCTAACCACTGGACCACCAGGGAACCTTTTTAACCAACTTTACTCAATTTGAAATTCATTTTCTTTCATAATTTTGAATATTTCTTAGAATGTGTCTTTAACGATTGCAAGCTTTGCAGGTTGCAGTAAATCATTATATGGATATAAAGCCCGCGATGTGACAGCTGGTGCAGATGTTTCCAACAGGAAGGAGGAATAATTCCCTTCTGGTTCCAATGACATAGAGGTGTCCAATGGCCCTGAAAGGCAGCGGTGCATTGTGGGTCTGCTGACATAGTGTCACATGCTCACCCAGCACAGGGAGACTTGTGAACTGACAATTAATCACATCCAGGCACCTTGTGCGTCCTTGGATGCACCGTGCTAATGCCAGGCGGGAATTAACTTTCATTCATTCACCACAGCAATGTATTCAGCGTCTCGCATGCGATCACGTGTCAATATTATAGTTGTGGCAATTGCGAGTTTGTCGGTAATGCTATGTTAAAAGTTACGGTGGTGCATGGGCAATAAGCGACGAAGGTGCTCATCACAATGCCCCTTAAGTTATTGCTTTGACGCGATCCACTATGAGCACCAAAGGCACTCATCGCAAGGCACGCAAGTTATGGCACCAAAGGTGCTCATCGCGAGACCCGCAAGTTAGAGGGGGGGGGAAGGCTCGCATTCTGTGGTAAACAGCATTGCCAGGCTTCACATTTTATTCCTGTCATTTTTGACGGGCAAGTCGCGTGTCACTAATATCGTTTCTAAAGTGTGTATAACGCTCCAGTGGGAGCGCATGCACGATTTAGAAACTATATGTACGGAATTCCGTACATGCCGAAGTTTGCATGCGCATCGCCAGAAGTGGAGGAAAGAGACAGAGAGGGGAAGAGACACAGGGGAGGGAGGAGGGGGAAGGAAACAAGTGGAAAGAGACACAGGGAAGACAGAAGGGGGAAAAGAGACAGGGGAAGGGGAAAAGAGACAGAAGGGTAAAGAGATACAGGGGAGGGAGGAGGGGGGAAAGAGATACAGGGGAATGAGGAGGGGGAAAGAGACTCAGTGAAGAGAGAGGGGGAAATTGACACAGGGAAGGCAGGAGGGGGTAAAGAGACAGGGGAAGGGGACAAGAGACAGAGGGGAAAGAGACACAGGGGAGGGAGAGGGGGAAAGAGACACAGGGAGGGAGGAAAGAGACACAGGAGAGAGAGAGGGGGGAAAGAGACACAAGGAAGGAAGGGAGAGGGGGAAAGAGACACAGGGGAGTAAGATGGGGAAGAGAGAAAGAGGAGGAGAGGGGGGAAAGAGACACATGTAATATTGACTGGTAAACGACTAGTGTACATATATATATATATATATATATATATATATATATATATATATATATATATAGCCGCATTTGGGGAGGTGGAGGCTCCCACGGCGCCTCACACGCGGTTACAAACACCCACACAAGTGGCACCCTTACGACCTTGCAAAAATACGACCTTAACGGCCGAACAGCGTGCACCTAAAAACAGTCTAAACACAATAAATACCAACTAAAAATACATAATAAGCTTACAAATAGCAAGGGGGGGGGGCACCCAGGACCTCTGCAAGTGAAGTTACACCTCCATTTAAGTCCAAATTCCCGAGTTCACACACACGAAAATCCCCTAAGCGAGAGAAAAAATGGCAGCCGAAAAAAACGAAAACGAGGCTCAAAGACCCAGGACCGCCCAGCCACGTACAACTTACCCAAGAAGGGATCCGAGATAAGCTCGGAGACCTGCATTAACCCCACGGGATCCGAGATAAGCTCGGAGACCCACATTAACCATCACAGTGGGGGTCCCGATCGCACGCGATCGGGGACCCCCGCTGCAATGAAAATTCAAAATTCCCACGTTACGGGTCCTTAAAGGATTGTAAAGGTCCTTAAAGGACCCGTTATAAAAAAAAAAAAATACACTATCACGCATGGGGCTCTATACAGAGTCCCATCAACCATTAATTAACCCTGTCACTCATGGTGGTCAATACAAACCCCCATAAGCCTTTCATTAACCCTGTCACTCATGGGGGTCAATACAGACCCCCATAAGCCCTTCATTAACCCTGTCACTCATGGGGGTCAATACAGACCCCCAAAAGCCCTTCCTTAACCCTGTCACTCATGGGGGTCAATACAGACCCCTATAAGCACTTAATTAACCTGTCACTCATGAGGGTCAATACAGCCCCCCATAAGCACTTAATTAACCCTTTCACTCATGGGGGTCAATATAGACCCCCATAAGCACTTAATTAACCCCCTCACTAATGGGGGTCAATACAGACCCCCATAAACCCTTAATTAACTTTGTCACTCATGGGGGTCAATATAGACCCCCATAAGCCCTTCATTAACCCTGTCACTCATGGGGTTCAATACAGACCCCCATAAGCCCTTCATTAAGCCTGTCACTCATGGCGGGTCAATATAGACCCCCATAAGCCCTTCATAACCCTGTCACTCATGAGGGTCAATACAGCCCCCCATAAGCACTTAATTAACCCTTTCACTCATGGGGGTCAATATAGACCCCCATAAGCACTTAATTAACCCCCTCACTAATGGGGGTCAATACAGACCCCCATAAACCCTTAATTAACTTTGTCACTGATGGCGGTCAATACAGACCCCCATAAACCCCTAATTAACCCTGTCACTCATGGGTGTCAATATAGACCCCCATAAGCCCTTCATTAACCCTGTCACTCATGGGGGTCAATACAGTCCCGCATAAGAACTTCATTAACCCCCTCACTCATGGGGGTCAATATAGACCCCCATAAGCCCTTAATAACCCTGTCACTCATGGGGGTCAGTACAGACCCCCATAAGCACTTAATTAACCCCCTCACTCATGGGGGTGAATACAGACCCCCATAAACCCTAATTAACCCTGTCACTCATGGGTGTCAATATAGACCCCCATAAGCCCTTAATTAACCCTGTCACTCATGTGGGTCAATACAGACCCCCATAAGCCCTTTATTAAGCCTGTCACTCATGGCGGGTCAATATAGACCCCCATAAGCCCTTCATAACCATGTCACTCATGGGGGTCAATACAGAACCCCATAAGCACTTAATTAACCCCCTCACTCATGGGGGTCAATACAGACCCCCATAAACCCCTAATTAACCCTTTCACTCATGGGTGTCAATATAGACCCCCATAAGCCCTTCATTAACCCTGTCACTCATGGGGGTCAATACAGACCACCATAAGCCCTTCATTAAGTCTGTCACTCATGGCGGGTCAATACAGACCCCTATAAGCACTTAATTAACCCCCTCACTCATTGGGGTCAATACAGACCCCCATAAACCCCTAATTAACCCTGTCATGGGGGCAATACAGACCCTCATAAGCCTTTAACCCCATCAGTCCCATAAGGGTATATTAAGACCATTATGGGCCTGATACAACCCAAAATTAACCACATAAGTGCCAAGATGGTCCTCAAGGACCATCATGACACTAATGTTTTATTGGGGGTTCTAGTGCAGTGTAGTGTTGATACTTAAATATCATCTATACACCCTCTACACTAACCTATTAACACCTACACTACCTAACTACACTACCTACCTACCCCCTAATAACCCCCTCCCCTCCACTCTAATTACAGAAAATAAAAAAAACTAAAGTCACCAAAAATAAAAAATCTACATTACATAAAATTAAAAAAAACTAAATCACAAAAATAAAAAATCTACATTACAGAAAATAAAAAACCTAAGTCACAAAAAATAAAGAAAGGAATATTACAGATAATAAAAAAATACATTACAACCCCCCCACTCCAATTTACACACCTGAAAAGGAAATACATATAATACATACAATACAAATACATACAACACAAATAAAATAAAATAAAATACAATACATTCTATATATGTAATATACATCCCTCAATCTATCTAATAGATGCCACATGGGAGACTATTGTGCAAACTAAGAGATACAGGAGTTGCAGTAAACATCTGCTCATGGATTGAGAGCTGGCTAAAAGACAGGAAGCAAAGGGTTGTTGTAAATGGAACATACTCCGATTGGACTAATGTGGTAAGTGGGGTTCCTCAGGGTTCAGTATTAGGTCCTCTCCTTTTTAACATATTTGTGACGAAGTGCCCTTCGCCACTTTGTCTTGGAGAGGACTGTTTGCCAGCCTCCTGCCCTGCGACTATGGCCCTGGGACATATTGCCCTTTAAACACAGTATTCGGCCATACCAGAGTGTATGTCACTCATTCTGGCCCTTTACATACAGGGGGGTCATTCGGTACTTGCCCTGTGGGAGCGGTGATACCCCAGATAACTATGCCGTGGAGCCCATTCATATAATGAAAGACTATGGGAAAGACTTTAGCTACATGGCAATTGAACTGTGTGAAGAGGATCTGAGCGCAATTCAGTAGTTTTGTGCGCTCAGATCCCAGCTAACTGGGGATATGTGAAATGTGAGTAAATGTGAATTACAGTAATGCTGATGGGTTGTCAAACTAGAGAATTGACCAACAAATACTTTTGTCCGGACTTCCCCAGGTCGATCCGTTGGGATCAGACCGTGTATGCCGGCTTATGGTCACGGGGGAGGTGTGTAACGGAACCCATCACTGTTTTACCCTGTTTTATGATTATTATGGTAAAAATATGATCCTACTATTATACTGCATGCATGTTGGTTTATGCTCTGCAGAATATTGTCCCAGACTATTGCAGCTACTTGGCGTGGGAGATAATCCTGTTACAGAGACTCTGCATAAGATAAAGGAAGTCTATTGTATAAAGTGTTTTCATTCTCAGATGAGAACAAAGAAGTGTAATTGAATCAATGTCTGATTGTATCAAAGTTGCCAGGTAGCCTCGGGGAGGTGTGACCACACCTATTGTTCTCTTTATGTGTATTGTGTGGCCAAATATGGGCATGTGTATTGCCTGTGGGAAGAGATGTGTATAAATATTTCTGCAGAGCATAAACCAACATACATGCAGTATAATAGTAGGATCATATTTTAACCATAATAATCATAAAACAGGGTAAAACAGTGATGGGTTCCGTTACAATATTTATTAATGACTTAGAGGTAGGATTGGAGTGTGGTGTCTCCATTTTCGCTGATGACACAAAGTTGTGCAAGGTAATTACATCAGATAGTGGTGTGCATTACCTCCAAAGGGATTTACATAAAATTGAGCAATGGGCATCTAAATGGCAGATGAGATTTAATACGAATAAATGTAAAGTTATGCATCTGGGAAGGAAAAATAGACATGCAATTTATAATCTTAACTAGCGAATTGCCCGTCAAAAAATGACGGCAATGAAATTGTAAGTTAGCTAATGTTGTTTTGTGTGTACTACTGAAATATATAATACATTAATAAATGAATATACTTTACCTATTTTGAAGCATTGTGTTGAAGAGCGGCAATCTGTTTTGATGTTGCTGCAGCATTAGTGGTGTGGAGCTGCTGTGTAAGCGTGCTGAATGTGTGCAGTGTAATAGTGTGCGTGCGCGAGACCAAACCGTTAGCGTACTTGTGTACTTCCGCATTGGCGTAAAATGGCGGGTAATGTGTGGTATGCGTGTTAACGGAATATCCGTAGGTCGTTTGTGGTGTTTTGCGTGTTTAGAGTGCTGTAGCCTCGTTTTCGTTTTGTACAGAGGCAATTTTTTCTCTCCTTAGCGAATTTTTTAGTGTTCAAACTCTTTTATTTTTAATTAAATGAAGGTGTAAGTTGTTTTTTTGATGTCCTGGGTGCTTCCTCTTGCTGTAGGTAAGCTTTTTATGTATGTGCGGTGTGTATTTATTGTGTTTTGAATTTTGTAATGTTCGCGAGTTGTGTCCGATTGTTGCGAGGTCGTAATGTGTGGTAACGTGTCTCGTATGTTGTTTGCGTTGCTAGGTAACGTTTGCGAGGGTCATAGTTGGTGTGTCGTGTTGTTTGCGTGGTCGCAGTTGTTGTGTGGTTGTTTGCGTTTGAACGTAAATTTTGCTAGGGTCGCAGTTGCTGCCAAGGAGCGCCTTTGGCGCTCCATGACAGCAACTGAGGCCCTCGCCCGCAGCCCTCGCTATGCAAGGGCCCTGGCTTGCTTCGCGAGGGCCACGGGCTCGCTACGCGAGCCCGCAAGCGTTAGCAACAACTCGTATGCTCACCACTATATATGTGATGGAGCAAATCTAGGTGTATCGGATATTGAAAGGGATTTGGGAGTGCTTGTGGACAACCACCTAGGTAACAGTGCTCAAAGCCAAGCAGCAGCTGCAAAGGCAAATAAAATATTAGCATGTATTAAGAAGGGTATAGAAGCCGGGGAAGCAAATATAATTCTGCCACTATACAAATCTCAAGTAGGCCCTCATTTGGAATATGGAGTACAATTTTGGGCACCACTTCATAAAAAGGACATTTTAGAGCTGGAAAAGGTACAGAGGAGGGCAACAAAACTAATAAGAGGAATGGAGGGGCTAAGTTATGAAGAAAGACTAACCAAATTAAACTTATTTTCTCTAGAAAAAGGGCGTCTAAGAGGAGATATGATTACCTTATATAAATACATCCAGGGTCAATATAAAGATTTGCCAAGGGAGCTTTTTGTGTCAAGAGGTTTTCAACTGACAAGAGGACATCCTGAGGTTAGAAGTAAAAAGATTCCACCTTAAAGAAAGAAAAGGTTCCTTCACAGTAAGGGTGGTTAATCTGTGGAATTCTCTACCAGAGGAGGTGGTGACAGCAGATTCGATCGATAACTTTAAAAGGGGACTGGATTTATTTCTAATTAAAAAGGGAATTCAGGGTTATCATGGATAATTAGAGAGGCAGTATTGATCCAGGAAGAAGTCTGGTCGCCGGTGTCTGGGATCAGGAGGGAATTGATTTTTTTTTTTTTTTTAATTTCATATACAACTAATTAATTAATAGTTAATCCACAAAATTGCAGATCAGAGGAGATCTTGAAAGGTTGAACTTGATGGACTGAAAGTCTTTTTTCAACCTTAAATACTATGGGCCTCATTCTATTATCGGCCGTAGGCGCTGCGGGGCCGCAAGGACCGGCCGCAAGCTATTTGCCTATTCTATTCCCTTCCGGCCGGGGACTCCGGCAGGCTTGCGGCCGGCGCCTTGTTATCCCTTGCGGCCGCACGCGCCGGAGGAAAGCCTTTGATCTAAAACGTCCGTAAGAGTTTCGGCCGCAAGAAAATCCCGGTTGCTATTCTATTGCTCCGGGAACCCTCTCTGCAAGGCTAAAAGCGAGCCGCAGCTTACTTGCAGCAAAAAGGTCCCGCTAGCACCAATTAAGCACATAAAATAGCCCAAATAAAGCCATCCTGCACTTTGAGGAGACTATAAAGAGATTGTAGGTGTTAGCAAAAATAGCACAACATTCCCCTATACTCAAATCCGTAAAAACAATTTTTTATTAAATATGTCAAATATCCATGGAAAAAGTCCAGAGTGCTTGGAGCACCTCAGACCCGCCCACGCTGCGGCCGGAAAATAAACAGTTAATGTAAACTCGGATTTGGGCTGATGTGCAAGCTTATGAGGGGGTTGCTATTAATCCTCATGTCCCCCAATATGATCCCTAGCATTTACAAAGATTTACAGTGCAGTCTTCAATTTATATTTGACTTAAAAAATTTGGGAGCTTACGGCCGGTTCCAAGATATGCGGCCGGCCGTAAGGGGAGATCCTTGCGGGGCCGTATAATAGAATTGCGAGGTAACAGAACCCCCGCAAGGAATCGCAGCCTTACGGCCGATTTACGGCCGATAATAGAATGAGGCCCTATGTAACTATGTAATATATATCACCCAATCTATCTAGATAAATACCACAATCTAATATACATCCTATCTATATAATATACAGGAGGCGCCAATGTGTGAGCCAATCAGGAAGGGATACACCCTAAAATCCCACTCTGATTGGATAATGCACCTGTCAATCTTTATTTAAACCAATCACAAGGCGAAGATGCCTTCAGCCAATCACAATGGAATACACCCCCACAGGGTGATTGGCTGGAGGCATCTGCTCATTCTGATTGGTTGCACTGACAATAGCCAATCACAATGGGATACACCCCCACATACTGATTGGCTGAAGGCATGTTCTCCTTCTGATTGGCTGTTGTCAATGTCAATCAGTATTACAGCCAATGGGAAGGCGCAGATGTCTTCAGCCAATCACGCCGTGGAGGTGTATCCCATTGTGATTCTCTGATGGCAATAAAGCCTTCTGATTGGTTCAAATAAAGATTGACAGGTGCGTTATTCAATCAGAGTGGGATTTTGAGGTGTATCCTTTTCTCATAGGCTCTAAATTGGTGTCTTCTGATTGGCTGAATTTGAAAGACAGCGTTTTCAGCCAATCAGAAGCCGCTATTGCAAATTTTATTCTGGAACACTCCGTAGGAGGCTCATTAGCGTGGGGACATCCGCGAGTGCGGATCTCTGTTATTTTTTTTGACCATTTTTTTTTTAGATCGCGGATGGTTCCAGGGTTGAGATGTCGCGGACAGTTCGCCCGCGGACTATTCACAGCGATTTTGGCTTGATCGCGCTCGCATCGGACGGCGGACACATGCGCTTTTCGGTTCGCCCCCTATTCTTTATCATTGAGGAAACTTTGACCCTGCACCTCACAGTCAGCAGATACATTCCAGCCAATCAGCAGCATACAATCCCTTCAAGAGCCTTCCATCTGAAGGACAGCATACATTTTAGAATCATTCTGAAGCTGCATTCATTGTGAGAGGACAGATAGTGTAGCTGCTGGAGATTTAATAGGGAAATAGATAGCCAGGCTGTGTATTTAGCTTCCACTACTGACCTGAAGGACTCATCTGATATCTGCTGCAAGGACAGCAACCCAAAAAGCCCTTTTTAGGGCTAGAACATCATTTATCTTATTTTATTATTTTTTTCTGTGTAATCTAATTGCATATGCCTGCCTGCCAGCGTGTGTGTGTGACAGGCTAACACCTAACAGCTTATATTGTGCTTATTTTCACTACTCATACCTGGTGGTGTACCATACATTGAAAACAACCATTTTTTTCCTGTAATCTAATTTCAGTTGCCTGCCTTTGTCAGGCTCACAGCTAATATTCTGCTCTGTTTCACCAGTCATAGTTGGTGTACCATACATTGAAAAAAAATAACCCTTTTTTCCTTTAATCTAATTTCAGTTGCCTGCCTTTGTCAGGCTCACAGCTTATATTGTGCTCTGTGAAATAAAACAACACTTTTTTTACAACACTTTTTTGACTGTAATAGATTGAATAGCAATTGCCTGCCTACAGGCGTGTGTGTGAAGCCTATTGCATCTACTCTGCCAACTTTTGCCAGTGCACAGTGATACGTCATATCTGGTGCAACCGTAGTGTACAGTGACATAAAACAACACTTTTTTGACTGTAATCGATTGAATATCAGTTGCCTGCCTACAGGAGTGTGTGTGAGGCCTACAGCGCCTACTCTGCCAACTTTTGCCAGTGCACAGTGACACTCATATCTGGTGGCACCTTAGATTGCATGCGCAGTGCCCCAAATTTGAAGTAGGAAGTCCAACCAAGCATCTTTTTCCATCTCCTTGTTCCAAAAATCAATGCCATATACACGTCCCCTAATAGTGGACCTAACAGGGATTAAACCGATAGGAATAGTATTACTTAACAGTACACATCTTATAATAACGCAGACAGAGGCAACGCAGAGAGAGGAGTCTGAAGAAGAGGAGTCAGAGGAGGAAGGTGGCTTTGAGGAGGTGGAAGACCAAACACAGCAGGTGTCCCAGGGGGCTTGTTGTCACCTTTCGGGGACCCTTGGTGGCTGGGTGGAGGAAGAGACCTTCAATGACATCAGTGAGGACAAGGAACGGGACATGGCTAGCTTGCTATCCAACCTTGTGCAAATGGGGAGTTTGCGGTTGTGCAAAGGGACTGTTTGCGGTTGTTTGCGGTGCATTAAACAGGGAGATTGGTCTGTTACTGTGAAGCGGGTGTAACCCTTACACTACCTGATCGATACAACATCATACCTGATGTTTTAAAGCATGTTATTCCAAACAATTTAGGAATGTTAGGTAATTTATGCCCTTTATGGCTTAAAACCAGACTCTGCATCAACTATGTAATTTTCCGTGGGAGTTTTGCCATGGATCCCCCTCTGGCATGCCACAGTCCAGGTGTTAGTCCCCTTGAAACAACTTTCTCATCACTATTGTGGCCAGAAAGAGTCCCTGTGGGTTTTGAAATTTGCCTGCCCATTGAAGTCTATGGAGGTTTGCCCGTTTGCTAACATTTAATGAAGTTTGCATCCGCGGTTCGCGAACCGAAAATTTGATGTTTGCGACATCACTTTTCCAGGGCCCATCCGGGGCAGAAGACGAGGAGGCCGGAGACTTCGCGGGGAGGTAAGTACAATGTAGATTATGTTTATTTTACTTTGTTTTATGTTTATGTATGTGTACTAATGTAATGTTTTTTGTTGTTTTTTAACAGGGGCCGCACCGGAGAAGTAAGAAAAAAAGAAGGACGGGTACATGCTGGAAAGGTGAGTCGAATATTTAGAATATGTACTATGTTTATTTATTTTATGTAAACGTGTTGTAGAATTTTTTAAAATCTTTTTTCCCCTAGGTTGCTGATCTGAAGGGGACATCTCTGAGGTAAGTGGTCTTAATTATTTTATTTTAGCATAGAATTAGGGTTGCTATATAGAGATAGCATGTATTGGATATTAGATAGATTGGGGGATGTATATTAGATAGATAGGATGTATTGTATATTAGATAGATAGGGGGATGTATATTAGATAGATAGGATGTATTGTACAGTGGATATAAAAAGTCTACACAACCCTGTTAAAATGTAAGGTTTCTGTGCTGTAAAAAAATGAGACAAAGATAAATAATTTCAGAACTTTTTCCACCTTTAATGTGACCTATAAACTGTACAACTCAATTGAAAAACTAACTGAAATCTTTTAGGTGGAGGGAAGAAAAAGAAAAAAGAAAAATAATGTGGTTGAATAAGTCTGCACACCCTCTTATAATTGGGGATGTAGCTGTGTTCAGAATTAAGCAATCATATTCCAAGTCGTGTTAAATAGGAGTCAGCATACACCTGCCATCATTTAAAGTGCCTCTGATTAACCCCAAATAAAGTTCAGCTGCTCTAGTTGGTCTTTCCTGAAATGTTCTTAGTTGCATCCCACAGCAAAAGCAATGGTCCACAGAGAGCTTCCAAAGCATCCGAGGGATCTCATTGTTAAAAGTTATCAGTCAGGAGAAGGGTACAAAAGAATTTCCAAGGCATTAGATATACCATGGAACACAGTGAAGACAGTCATCATCAAGTGGAGAAAATATGGCACAACAGTGACTTTACCAAAAACTGGAGCTCCCTCCAAAATTGATGAAAAGACGAGAAGAAAACTTGTCTGGGAGGCTACCAAGAGGCCTACAGCAACATTAAAGGAGCTGCAGAAATATCTGGCAAGTACTGGCTGTGTGGTACATGTGACAACAATCTCCCGTATTCGTTATATGACTGGGCTATGGGGTAGAGTGGCAAAACAAAAGCCTTTTCTTACGAAGAAAATCATCCAAGCCAGGCTACGTTTTGCAAAAAACACATCTGAAGTCTCCCAAAAGCATGTGGGAAAAGGTGTTATGGTCTGATGAAACCAAGGTTGAACTTTTTGGCCATAATTCCAAAATATATGTTTGTCGCAAAAACAACACTGTACATCACCAAAAGAACACCATAACCACAGTGAAGCATGGTGGTGGCAGCATCATGCTTTGGGGCTGTTTTTCTTCAGCTGGAACTGGGGCCTTAGTTAAGATAGAGGGAGATATGAACAGTTCTAAATACCAGTCAATATTGGCACAATATTTCAGCATGACAACGGCCTAAAGCATACATCAAAATCAACAAAGGAATGGATTCACCAGAAGAAGATTAAAGTTTTGGAATGGCCCAGCCAGAGCCCAGACCTGAATCCGATTGAAAATCTGTGGGGTGATCTGAAGAGGGCTGTGCACAGGAGACGCCCTCACAATCTGACAGATTTGGAGTGTTTTTGCAAAGAAGAGTGGGCAAATCTTGCCAAGTCAAAATGTGCCATGCGGATAGACTTATAACCAAAAAGACTGAGTGCTGTAATAAAATCAAAAGGTGCTTCAACAAAGTATTAGTTTAAGGGTGCAACCATATTATTATATTTTTATTTTTTTTCTTCCCTCTACCGAAAAGATTTCAGTTTGTTTTTCAATTGAGTTGTACAGTTTATAGGTCACATTAAAGGTGGAAAAAGTTCTGAAATGATTTATCTTTGTATCATTTTTTTACAGCACAGAAACCTGACATTTTAACAGGGGTGTGTAGACTTTTTATATCCACTGTATATTAGATAGGGGTGTATTGTATTGTATTTCATTTTATTTGTATTGTATGTATTGTATTGTATGTATTGTATGTATTTTCTTTTCAGCTGTGTAATTTATTATTTTTTTATTTTTTTTTCTGTAGTGGGGGGGTGTTGTAATGTTTGTTTGTTTTTTTTCTGTAATGTTCCTTTTTTATTTTTTGTGACAGGTTTTTTTATTTTCTCTAATGTAGATTTTTTATTTTTGATAACTTTAGTTTTTTTATTTTCTGTAATTAGAGTGGTGGGGAGGGGGATATTAGGGGGTAGGTAGGTAGTGTAGGTGTTATTAGGTTAGTGTAGAGGGCGTTTAGTTAATATTTAATGTTTTATTGGGGGGATATAGTGCAGTGTAGTGTTTATACTTAGTGTCATGATGGTCCTTGAGGACCGGCATGGCACTTATGTGGTTAATGTTGGGTTGTAACAGGCCCATAATGGTCATAACATACCCTTATGGGACTGATGGGGTTAAATAGAGGCTTATGAGGGTCTGGATAGACCCCCATAAGTGACCGGGTTAAAATAGTGTAGTGCTTACACTTTGGGTCATGAGGGTCCTGGATGACCCTTGTGGCACTTATAGTGTTATTACATGCGTTCATTAGTGTATTAGAGGGGTCTATATAGTTGAGGCACCCAGTACACTGACATTGTGTGACAAACAGCATTTCAACACTTTCTTTTATTGACCGTCATTTTTTGACGGGCAAGTCGCTAGTTGTAAATATTTATGGATATAGCGACTTGCCCGTCAAAAAATGACGGTCAATAAAAGAAAGTGTTGAAATGCTGTTTGTCACACAATGTGAGTGTACTGTGTGCCTCAAGTAACTAAATTCCTCAAAAAGCAGAAATCTACATTACATAAAATAAGAAAAAGTAAAATCACCAAAAATAAAAAATGTACATTACAGAACAAAAAAAAAAAACCTAAGTCACAAAAAATAAAAAAAGGAACATTACAGAAAATAACAAAATACATTACAACCCCCCCCCCCACTACAACATTTTTAAAAAAATTACACACCTGAAAATGAAATACATATAATATATACATATAATACAATACAACACAATTAAATAAAATACAACACAAATAAATAAAATACAATACAACACAATTCAATTAAATACAATACAACACAATTCAATTAAATACAATACACCACTAACTTATACATGCCACTATCTAATATACGTGCCACTATCTAATATACATGCCACTATCTAATATACATGCCACTATATAATGTAATATACATCCCATATCTAATATACAATACTATCTAATAATACTTCCCCCTATCTATCTAATATACAATACATGCTATCTATATATATATATAGCTACCCTAATTGTAAGATACAATAAAATAATTAAGACCACTTACCTTTGAGATGTTTCTTTAGATCAGCAACCTACAGTAAAAAAGATTAAAAAAATTAATACAACACGTTTACATGAAATAACTAAACATTCTAAACATTTTAAATATTCTAAATATTATTCTCACCTTTCCAGCATGTCCCGTTCCAGCATGTCACGTCCGCCATGTTCAGTCGGCCATCTTTGCGTCTTGTCCGGCGGTACTCCTGTAAAAAAAAAACATTACATTAGTAAACATAAAGCAAAGTTAAATAAACACAATCTACATTATAATTACCTTTCCGCGATGTCTCCGGCCTCCTCGTCTTCTCCGGAAGCATCCGCGCCTTTAAAAAAAAAAAAAAAACACGACACACATCCGCCCTGGCGGATGTCTCCGATGCTAATGACCTTCCTATGGAGTGTTCCAGACTAAAATTGGCAATGGTGGCTTCTGATTGGCTGAAAAGGCTGTCTATCAAATTCAGCCAATGAGAAGACCCCATTTGTGAACCAATGAAAAAAGTATACACCCCAAAATACAACGCTGATTGGATAACACACCTTTCAATCTTTATTTTAACCAATCCTAAGGCTTTATTGCCATCAGCCAATCACAATGGAATATACCCCCACGTACTGATTGGTGAAGACATCTGCGCCTTCCCATTGGCTGTAATATTGATTGATATTATCAGTAGCCAATGAGAATGCGCAAATCCTTCACCAATCAGTACGTGAGGGTGTATTCCATTGTGATTGGCTATTGTCAGTGCAACCAATCAGAATGCGCAGAGGCTCCAACCAATCACCCTGTGGGGGTGTATTCCATTGTGATTGGCTGAAGGTATCTGCACCTTGTGATTGGTTTAAATAAAGATTAATAGGTGCATTATCCAATCAGAGTGGGATTTTAGTATGTATCCCTTTCTGATTGACTCACACATTGGCGCCTCCTGATTGGGTGAATTTGATAGACAGCGTTTTCAACCAATCAGAAGGCGCCATTGCTTATTTTCTTCCGGAAAATTCTCCTGGAGCCTCATTAGCGTCGGGGATGTCCGGGAGTGCGGATGTAGGTATATATATATATATTATTTTTTTTACAGGGCGTGACAGAAGAGGATCCGGAGGAGGCCGGAGACATCGCGGGGAGGTAAGTATAATGTAGATTATGTTTATTTTATTTTGATGTATGTGTATTAATGTTGTGTTTTTTTAACAGGTGCCGTGCCGGAGAAGGATTCAAAGAATAAGGACGGGACATGCCGGAAAGGTGAGTAAAATATTTAGAATGTATATAATGTATACAATGTATAGAATGTCTAAACAGAAAGTGTAAACGTGTTGCACTAATTTTTTTAAATTTTGTTTTCGTAGGTGGCTGATCCCAATGGACATCTGCAAAGGTAAGTGGTCTTAATTTTTTTATTTTAGCTTAGACTTAGATTAGTTAATATATAGATAGCATTTATTGTATGTTAGCTAGGGGTATGCGTTTTATATAGATAGCATAAAATTGTATTGTTTATTAAATTGTGTTATTTATTTAGATAGATTGGGGATGTATTATTATATAGATAGGATGTATATTATATTATGGTATTTATTTAGATAGATTGGGAATGTATTATTCTATAGATAGGATGTATATTATATTATGCTATTTATTTAGATAGATTGTGTAATATATATTAGATAGTGGTGTATTGTATTGTAATTGTATTGTATGTATTTGTATTGTATGTATTTCCTTTTTGAGGTGTGTCTTTTTTTTTTCTGTAGTGAGGGGGGGTTGTAATGTTTTTTTTTCTGTAATGTTCCTTTTTTTTTATTTTTTGTGACTTAGGTTTTTTTATTTTGTGTAATGTAGTTTATTTATTTTTTGTGAGTTAGTTTTTTATTTCATGTACCGTATTTTTCGCCGTATAAGACGCACTTTTACTTCCCCAAAACTGGGGGAGGAAAGTTGGTGCGTCTTATACGGCGAATATACCTTTTCAAACTGCCTCTGTCCTCTTGATCTCACCCCAGCGCTTCCTACCAGCATCGCGTCGGCCAGTGCGTCCTAGTGACGTCACACACGCAACGCTGCAGTACACGAGGAGTGCTGGTAGGAAGCGCTGGGGTGAGATCAAGATGGCAGAGATCAGAAGAAAGGTGAGGATCAGGGGGGTCAGGGAGGATCAGGAGGGTCAGGGAGGATCAGGAGGGTCAGGGAGGATCAGGAGGGTCATGGAGGGTCAAGGGCTCCCAAATGCTGCAGTATATGGATATGTATGTGTGTATGTATGTATGTGTGCATGTATGTGTGTGTGTGCATGTATGTGTGTGTATATATGTATGTATGTGTATGTATATTTATGTGTGTATGTATATGTATGTATGTGTATCTATATATATATATATATATATATATATATATATATATATATTTGTGTGTAATGTAGGTGTGTATCTGTGTGTAAAGTGTATTTGTGTTTGATTCAGATTTTTTTTTCTCTTGTTTTCCTCCTCTAAAAACTAGGTGCGTCTTATCTGCCGGTGCGTCTTATAGGGCGAAAAATACGGTAATGTAGATTTTTTTGTGTGACTTTAGGCTTTTTTATTTTCTGTAATTAGAGTGGTGGGGGTTAATAGGAGGTAGGTAGTGTAGATGTGAATAGGTTAGTGTAGAGGGTGTTTAGTTGATCTTTAATGTTTTATTGGGGGTGGTATAGTGCAGTATAGTGTTTATACTTAGTGTCATGATGGTCCTTGAGGACCATCATGGCACTTATGTGGTTAATGTAGTGTTGTAACAGGCCCATAATGGTGTTAATATACCCTTATGAGACTGATGGGGTTAAATAGAGGCTTATGGGGGTCTGTATTGCCCCCCATGAGTGACAGGGTTAATGAAGGGCTTATGGGGGTCTCTATTGACCCCCATGAGTGACAGGCTTAATGAAGGGCTTATGGGGGTCTCTATTGACCCCCATGAGTGACAGGCTTAATGAAGGGCTTATGGAGGTCTCTATTGACCCCCATGAGTGACAGGGTTAATGAGGGTTTTATGGGGGTCTGTATTGAACCCCATGATTAACAGGGTGACAGTGTATTTTTTTTTTCTTTTACAACGGGTCATTTAAGGACCTGTAACGTGGGAATTTTGAATTTTGATTGCAGCCGGGGTCCCTGATCGCGTGCAATCGGGACCCCCACTGCAATGGTTATTGTGGGGTTAATGCAGGGCTCGGAGCTTATCTCGGATCCCCTGCGGTTAATCCGGGTTTCCGATCTTATCTCAGATCCCTTCTTGGGTAAGTTGTAGGTGGCTGGGCGGTCCTGGGTCTTTGAGCCTCGTTTTCATTTTTTTCGGCAGCCATTTTTTCTCTCGCTTAGGGGATTCTCGTGTGTCTGAACTCGGGAATTTGGACTTAAATGGAGGTGTAACTTCACTTTCAGAGGTCCTGGGTGCCCCCCCCCCCCCCCTTGCTATGGGTAAGCTTTTTATGTTGTTTTTGTGAGTATTTGGTGTGTTTTCACTGTTTGTAGTGGAGCGCGGGTCGGCCGTTATAGTGCGATTCTTAGTGCGTGTCGGTGTCTGTTACGTTAAGGTTGCCTCATTCCCTAAGTGCTTTGCGAGGACCTGCATTGCAAATGCGGCCCCTCGCTTCGCGAGGATCCGCATTTGCGGAAGCGAGGGCCTCAGTTGCTGTCATGGAGCGCCTTCGGCGCTCCATGCCAGCAACTGAGGCCCTCGGCCGCGGTGTGTGTGTAACCGGTGTAAGGCGCCTTTGAGATTTTTTTTTTTTTAAAAGTCACGTGTGTGTGTGTTAACACAGCCGACGTTGGAGCCTCCACCTCCGCAAATGCGGACCCTCGCTTCGCGAGGATCCGCATTTGCGGCGACGCTGGGATGCTCCACCACCGCGTTAGCAACAACTCGCATGCTCACAACTATATATGTGATGATGATATGTGATAGCAGTATATTCTTATGTAAAGCAGTTATTAATTTACATTTTGTTCACATAGTTTTACTAAGCTAAGCCCCTTCTGGATCACTACCTTGTCATGGGGAAGGGGCTTGTGCACTTCAATGAAGCTGTGAGCTATACCATGCAGGGTCATCCAAGATGCGCAGGTAATAGCAGAGAGGTCAGACAAATTGCAGTGCACTGGAGAAGGATCTGACAACCCACTCCACTATCTCTGCCATGAAAACCAAGTGGATCAGAGTCACCCTGGACATACAGGTGTGCCTGGTGTGTTAGAGTCCATGCGGCATATTTTGCATTGTGATATGTATCATTGTTGGACCTTGTGGCTATGACTTGAGGACAAGTGGCTATTTCTGCATTGTTACTATCGGCTAATGGACAGAAAGCCTTGACCTTCCAGCACTGATACAATGTGGCTATTAGGGAGTTTTAAGTAAAAATATAAACAACAACAAGCAATTAGATATCATATCAAATTGTGCATCTTATCTTAGGGTTATCCTATAGATGAGAGGAGCTACAGCCTAAATAAATTTAAAAAAAACAGCTACTTCTCACAAAAAAATCCAAACTTAATCAAAATAAACTGATCTTTATACTTAAAGGACCACCATGGTCAATTTTATTTTTATTCTGCTTTTTGAACATTTAAACATGATAATGAGCACAGTGTTTTACAAAGTAAATAAATAAATATACACAAGTTTTTATAATTTGCAACTTTTATATATACAGTAATTATTCCATATTGTGGGTTCCCATTTTGTGTTCTTTCCTGCTGCTGTCTGTTACATTCACAGGTGAGCAAGCGCTTTTTAAACCAATTAACTGCCTTTTTGAAGTGCGATTCTGTTGAGTGCACTGGACGATGTAACTGCCACTTTACCATTATGCAGATAGATGCATCCGGTGTGTTCAATGTATCCTCCCACCTCCTTCCACCTCAGGAAGTTGATCTGCTAAATCTAAAATGGCAGATTCCACAGCAGCATAATCACTAATATAGTTTCTAAAGAGTGTGTAACGTTCCAGTGGGAGCGCATGCGCACTGTAGAAACTATTTGTAGGGATTACATGCTACAGTGAGAACAGCGAGGCGCCGGGGGGGGGGGGGGGGGGGTTACAGGAGGGAAAAGAGAGAAAGAGACATGGTGGGGGGGGGGGGGACAGAGGGGGAAAGAGAGAGACACAGGGGGGCAGAGGGGAAAAGAGACACAGGGGAGGGAGGAGGGGGGAAAGAGACACAGGGGAGGGGGAAGAGACACAGGGGAAAGGGGGAAAGAGACACAGGGGAGGGAGGAGGGGGGAAAGAGACACAGGGGGAGGGAGGAGGGGGGAAAGAGACACAGGGGAGGGGGAAAAGAGACACAGGGGAAAGGGGGAAAGAGACACAGGGGAGAGGGGGAAAGAGACACAGGGGAGGGAGGAGGGGGGAAAGAGACACAGGGGAGAGGGGCAAAAGAGACACAGGGGAGGGAGAAGGGGGAAAGAGACACAGGGGAGGGAAGAGGGGGGAATGAGACACGGGAGGGAGGAGCGGAAAAAGAGTCACAGGGGAGCGGGGAAAGAGACACAGGGGAGGGGGAAAAGAGACACAGGGGAAAGGGGGAAAGAGACACAGGGGAGGGAGGAGGGGAGAGAGACACAGGGAAAAGGGGGAAAGAGACACATGGGAGAGGGGGGAAAGAGACACAGGGGAGGGAGGAGGGGGAAATAGACACAGGGGAGAGGGGCAAAAGAGACACAGGGGAGGGAGAAGGGGGGAAAGAGATACACAGGGGAGGGAGAGAGTTGAAATAGACACAGGAGAGGGTGGGGGGGAGACACATGTTTTATTATACCTACATTTATGACTGGTAAACGACTAGTTGCATATAAAAGATGATAAATTAGAAGTTGTAATATTATTATAATTTTTTTTTTGCATTGTAAAAGCATTTTTAGTATTTTAAGTGTATTTTTCCAAACAGTATATTTTAAGAATATGGCCACTGTGGTTCATGAGGTTATGAAAGCTGGGCCATTCTAGTGTTACATTCTAGCGAATAACATGACAGGAGAAGAAATTGCTTCCTAGGATTATTAATATTTACTTCATAATTGAAATTTTAAATAATTTATGCCCATGCTATCTTCCCTGATGTTCATGTATCATAGGGAACTGTTACCATAATATCGCCGATAGCAGCAGGATACATTAGCCATTGGATCACTACTAAATAAAATATACTAGAAATGTATTTGTGTATATTGCTAGCAGCTCATGTGACACCACTGTCCTTCTATGTGTGTTTTATAGAGTGATCTCAAAAGGGTTTCAATTGGGCACTTCCCCCTGGGTGGCTCCCACTCCAGAAACCATACATTATTCAGGGGGTGAAGACATCTGGAGCGTAAAGAGTATGGCGGACATGAATTAACAAAAAATATTGTTTAATTACTCAGAAAAGTTTAATAAATAGGTTTTTTTTTCAAGCCCTACCTAACTATTCCTAAGAGAGCCCTTTATAAGACTACTAAAGTGGTCAGTGGGGTTTTAGAAGGTCATACCCACTAGTGGAAGTACAAGTACACACCACAATCTGAAGTCTCCCAATGCAACAATATATTGCACCTATTGTGGATGCACACGTGAGCTGAAAGAGGCTGCTGTCTGACTAGGTCCATAGAAAAAAAATGCTTACGTGTTGTTCGATCTCACATTGAGCACTTCTGATTTTATTTTGACTTATGCAAATGACCCCCGGGGAGTTTTGTCACCCTAAGGACTATAGGTGCTCCAGACATGGCCTTCTTGCTCACTATGCCTTAGTAAGTGCAGCTAAACCTTAATGACAAGGCCCAAGAGAGTCCGTAATATACGGCTGTGGTTTGTTGTTGCTCCTGCTCAGGGTAGAATTGCCTGGTGTTTTGTGGCTGATATTCTGATTAATATATATATACTAGCGACTTGCCCGTCAAAAAATGACGGCAATAAGATTGTAAGGCAGGTAATGCTATCTGGTGGAGACATTAATTTTGTTGGTGGTCCGAGATCCTTCAGCGCTCATTGCGAAGCTGTTGGTTGTTGTATTTTTTTTCTGATAGGCGCTTTTGGTGTTATTGTTTGGTTGGCGCTGATGTGTTTTTTGCGCTTATTGCAAGGCTCTGTGAGCTATGAGCAGCGTTGTCGCTCTTTGTGAGCGGCGCAGTGAATGGCTTTTATGTTTATTGTGAGTGTTTTTTTTGTGTATATGTGTTTTTGTATGCTAATTAAATAATTAATAAATTAATAAATTAATATACTTTACCTATTTGGAAGTAATATATGCAGGAAGCATTGTGCTGAAGAGCTGACAATCTATTTTGATGTTCCTGCAGCATACATTGTAGGTTTGCAGTGTTGTGGAGCTGAGGTGTGCAGTGTGTGGTGTAAATAGGCTGCGTGTGCGAGGGGAAGCCGTTAGGGTAGCTCTGTCCTGTAGCCTTGTTTTCGTTTTTTTCGGCGGCCATTTTTTCTCTCGCTTAGGGGATTTTCGGGTCTCTAAACTCTAGAATTTGGACTTAGATTGAGGTGTAACTTCACTTGCAGAGTTCCTGGGTGCCCCCCCCCCTTGCTGTGGGTAAGCTTTTTATGTATTTGTTGTGTGTATTTATTGTGTTTGTAATGTTTTTATGTGCGCACGGTTCGGGCGTTAAAGTCGTATTTTTGCGAGCTCGTAATGTTTTTTTTTCTAAGTCCCATGGCTTGTATTTGTGGATACTAAGTCCGTACATTTTCCGGTGTAAGTCCCGCCTGCGTCTCTTTGCAGCCGACGTGGGAGCCTCCACCTCCGCAAATGCGGCACCTCTCTTTGCGAGGGTCCGCATTTGCGGGCCGAAAGTCCTAGGGGTCGTAGGGATGAGCGCCTATGGCGCTCATCACCAGCACAAGGAGCGCCAAAGGCCAAAAACTGCGGCTCGAAGGCGTTAGCAACAACCCGCATGCTCACAACTATATATGTGATTTTTTTTTGCGTTGTTCAGTCGTTTTCAACTCTCTGTGACCTCATGGACCATAACACTCCAGAACATCTTTATGTCCATGGTCATGCGGATCCACAGATCCACTTGGTATTCATGGCAGAGATACTGGTGGTCCAGTGAAGCACAGCATATGGCTCCTGGTATTCCTAGGTGGTCTCCCATCCCAGTACTGATCAGACCCAACCCTGCTCTTTCAGGGTAGTGTGATCTCTTGGTTCCTTGACTTGGAATCCAACCCAGGTCGACAGCTGTGGAAGTCCTAACCACTGGACCACCATACTACAGGATATGTCTCCCTGGGAAGGGCACAAGTAGCTAAAAGAGGCTGCTATAGGTGACCGGACCTATAGAACAAACCTACTTAGATATTGCTCGTTCTCAGACTGAATGCCCCTTGTTTTGTTTTGGCTTAAGCTTTTTCTAGATGGCCAGCATTTTACATACGCAAACAGGGCAATGAGGCAAGCATTTGGGGTGAAAGATAGAGGTGTCAAAATCAATCTACCAAATCTCCCTCAACTCTCCCTCTACTGATAGATAAAAACAAATCATTCATGCTGCAGCCATCTGAAAGCGAAGAAGCCAAGCCAAGATGAAATCCTCTTGTCTTGTCTTAAATGTTCTTATATTCATAGCTTTCATGGCTGTTAGTTTATCATATACTTCACAAACAAATACAGTTTTTCTCGAACAACCGTGGTTATTTATATGCTGTCTAGATAACGCCCCATTGCGCAGTCTCTGGAATTATAACTTAATGCAATTCTGCCTTTGGAGATTTTTATATTATTACAAAACTGTGCACAATTCCAATTATTAACATAATAATGCTGTAGCGCCGCACTCGAAAACATCCCGCTGCTATCTGTGACTTTTCTCTAAAGCCTGTAATTGATTTTTTGCGTTTCTTTGCAGCGCTGTATTGTTGCTATACATAGGGCTAAATGTGTTATACCATTATGTGCTGCCTAATTGGCAGCACTTGTAGTACAATGCTGGAAACTCATTATATTGTAATGTAGTGGCCACATCCATATCTATTTTGGATTTCTACAATACGGGAGACTACGTTACCATTTGTATTATTACTTTTTAAAGTGAAATATTATAGTATATACAAGTTTCAGTAGTATATGCAAAAAAAATCCCAAACTAAACATTAATAAGATTACGCTAAAGTTGGCAAATTTCTGGCAGTTGATTGCCCATGAAAATTAATGCTAAATTAGCATAAAATTCATAATTCGTTTTGGCCAATCAGAGGAAGCTACAACATTGTTGCAATGTCTGGGGAACCAGTCTCTTCAACAAAGAATCATGATTAGAAGCCAAAGAAAATCTGGGGGGGGGGGGATACCGCATACAGAATAAATATACCACACAACTGCTTTTCTACACACAAACACACACATTGAAAAATCTGGGGGGGGGGATTTGTCCCCCTAGTCCCCCCAGTTCCTACACCCATGATGAGATGTGTAGTCTATTGTTCCCACCACAAGGAAACAAGGGCGCAAATGTACATAGTGCTTTGGTGGCATGTCCTTCACCCGCTGGAGAACAGCGCGCCGTCATTAGGGCGCCGAGAACTGTGCCCTGATGACGCTCTGCGCTCCAGCCTGCATCCCATCTGCCACAGAGGCTTCTCATGCGCGCGCCCTCATCTCATATTTACTGGACCTGCTTGCTGGAGGCTGCCAAGGCTGACAGTGTGCCATGTGGGACTGGCATGTGTCACCATATTGTATGTAATGTCACTGTCATTGTGTACATGTGCCACTAGGAGCATGTTGCATTGCATGTTTATCACTACATGTCACTGGCCCATATGGCACACTGTCAGACCTTTACCTTGCCAAACAGGTCCAGTAAATATGAGATAGGGGCGCTCGCGCATGAGAAGCCTCTGTGGCAGATGGGATGTTGGCTGGAGCGCCGAGCGTCATCAGGGCGCAGTTCTCAGCACCCTAATGACTGCGCGTTGTTCTGCAGTGCGCGAAGGTCGGGGTGCCTAGTGCTTTCCCTAAAGCACTTAGCAAGATTGAAAACTTGCAAACTTACAAACTAAAGGGTAAGGGTGAGGTATAGAAGGCAAATACATGTGATGTGTATATTAAGGTTGAAGCTGATACGTTTCTTTAAACTATATGTTTTTAATGAGGTTGTGAAGGTTTTGTGTGCAGGAGAATAGTTTGGTGGAGTGAGGCAAGGAGTTCCAGAGAATAGGGGCAGCACGAGAGAAGTCCTGAAGTCGAGACAGATGAGTGATGTGGGGGGCAGTAAGGAGAGAGTTGCAATAATCAAGGTGAGATATAATGAGAGCGGGGATTCGAATTTTAGTTGTGTCTTGTGTAAGATAGTGATGTATTTTGGCAATTTTTTAGGTGAAAAAGACAAGATTTTGTGAGTGATTGTATTTGAAGAATGAAAGAGAGGGCAGGAGCCAGTAGAACCACAAGACAACAGGCCTTGGAGGTGGGCGTGATGATGGCGTTGTCAATAGTGAGATATATGTGGAGTGGATGCTGGTAGATGTTGGTAAGATTAGGAGCTCAGTTTTGAGATTTTGAGGTTGACGAGCGGATATCAAGGAGGTTATGTTAGAGAGGCAGTTGGTTACTTGTGCTAGAATAGAGGAAATAGATCTGGTGCTGAGAGGTAGGTGTCATCAGGATATAAATGGTACTGAAATCCAAAAGATTGTATTAGGGAACAGGGAGGATGTATAGATGGAGAAGAGGAGGGGGTCTATAATTGAATCCTGGGCTACACCAACAGTCGGGGGCGGAGCAAAGAAGAGGTGCCAGAGAAGAAGACATTAAATTATCGATCTTCAAGGTATGATACGAACCATGGGAGAGCACTTCGACAGATGCCAAGAGAGTAGACAACTTGGATCTGAAAATTGTGGTCAACTGTGTCGAAGGCAGAGGAGATACCCAGGAGAATTAGGATAGAGAAATCACCCCTTGACTTGGCGGCAAGCAAGTCATTAGTGAGTTTTATGAGGGCTGTGGGGTGTTGGGTCGGAAGCCATATTGTAAGGGGTCAGGTAGGGAGTTGGAGGAAATAAAATGGGTAAAGCGATTAAAAACAAGTAGTTCAAGCAGTTTTGAGGCCAGGGGAAGTAAAGAAATAGAGCAATAGTTAGATGGAGAGGATGAGTCAGATGAGGGTTTCTTGAAGGGCCATTTACCTCACTATAAGTAGTCTTCAATGTGTGAAAGAGCACAAGTTTCTATGTTAACATGATCTATTGCATTTTTTTTTTTAATTAAGCGAAGAACAGTTAAAAATTTGCAGTCTTAGGTTTGTTTACAGACACACTGCAGACTGCCCCATGATTTACAGCATCTGCCGACAACAGCCGTTCCAAGCTCCATGAACAGAACGAACAATGGTTTTAGTCTCTGTAATCATCTAATAACATATTGGTGAGTCTCTAGCAGTCATTTCCTTGCACAGGTGAATTTGAGAAGGGGTTAACCCTCTTTCTGATTTGCTCTCTGCACACTGCTCTTGCTGTCAGTCTGTCTGGAGGCTTGCCTAATTCTCATTTAAACAGAACTTGATATATGATTTTATTCTGTGAAAAAGGCACCTATTTCAAAAATTCTAAAAGTATTTCAACATATTTGCAGGAGTACGTTACAGTAGTGTGCTCCAAGTTGTGATGAATTAACTGGCCATTTAAGAATGGGTGTAATTATGGCATGTTTTAAAGATGATGGAAACTTGCCTGTGTTAAGTGAAAGGTTGAATATATGTGTGAGGTCTGGGATAGTGTAGTGGAGAGGGATAAGTTGTGAACCAATAGGTTTGTGAGGAGAAGTTGTAAGGTGAGAGGATGATAGTAGACTAGTGACCTCATCAATTGAGTTCATGATGGATGTGGAATTGCGGAAGGTAAAAGGCTGGGTGTTGTCGGTTTGTTGAGAGAAGAGTGAGTTGGGGACACGCTGAGAGGAGAGATGGATTCGGATGTTGATTTTATTTTTAAAGTGGCTGGCAAAGTCTTCAGCTGAGAGACAGACAGGGGCAGGAGGTGGGGTTGGGCAGAGGAGAATGTTGAATATGGAGAACAAACGGGTTTGGAGGATAGATTAGATATATTAATGATGCAAGATAGCACTATTTGTCAAGATTGATGGCAGAGATAGAATCGCAAAATAAACTTGTAATGGAGGACATCAGCAGAAGTGCGAGATTTCCTCCCTAGTTGTTCAGCAGTGCGGGAGCACCTCTAGAAGTAGCGTGTTTGTGTAGTGTGCCATGGTTGGGGATGAGAGTTAGGGGGCGCTTGCCTGCTGTTATGGGGCAAGTGTGTCCAGGGTGGAGGATAGAGTAGTGTTGTATTGTGAGGGGGCAGGTGAGAGTCATGAGGGGACTGAGAAGGGAAAGGTGTTGTGGGTTGAGTGCTTGAAGGTTTCTGTGGGTTTTGGCAGCAGGGTGTAAAGGGGTGATGACAAGTTTTGAGTAGGCAGAGATTGGTAAAAATAAGGTCAATGGAGTGTCCATCTTGATGAGTTGTGTACATTGTGACAGGCCAAGGGAAGAGGTGAGTGAAAGTAGTTTTGTGGCTGCTGAGGAGGTGGATGTGTCAGTTGCAATGATGGCGATAGATCACAGCTACTCGCAGAGAGATGGGCGATAGATCACAGCTACTCGCAGAGAGATGGGTGAGAAGAGGCGGACAGTGTGAACTTCCAAGAAGAGAATTGGAGGGAGGGAACAGGTGGTATGCAGTAGAAAGTTCAGCGAGAGGAAAGTAGTATGCCCACACCTCCACCTTGTTTGTTCCCAGGTCTAGGAGAGTGACTGAAGTGTAGGCCACCATATGAGAGTGCCACAGGGGAGATAGAGCCAGATGGAGTGAGCCGGTTTTCAGTGATGGCCAGTAGCTTGAGGGAGTTGGAAATGAATAGGTCATGAATGAAAGTAAGTTTTTTTACAAATCGCATAGGAGAAGGGCAAGGTAGATGGTTTGTGACAGGTGATGGGTATTAAATAATGGGTGTTTGGGGTATTTGCTGCCCTGGGGGGTTTGTATAGCTGGCGGCAGGTGGATTAGGGGATATATCACCCTCAGCCAGTAGAAGGAGTGAGAAGGTGGGAGAAGAAGAATCAGCTCCGTCACCACTAGGAACCATATGCATGATCTACAAAAATAAAGGTTGTATTAATGTATTATGTTTTTATTGTTTTAGAAATAAAAATTGCCAGTTATCAAATACAAAAATAGAGCTTTGTCCAGTCCAGAGCCTGTTTAATTCCTCTTTGCCATGTCCCTGTATCCCGGTGCAGGCCATTTATCTGCACTTTGTCACAGTTATAAATCCTCGCAGGATATACTGCGCACAGCACCAGCTGGCAGACCGAAGGAAATGTTACACATTATTGTTGTTAAGTTAGCTTTTAGATGCTGACTGCGGTATCTGTCTTTATTAAATTTAAACCTGGCTATGCTTAAAAAAGGTTAATATCTCAATATAATAGAGGAGATAGAACCGGAGAGAGAGCATAAAATGCTTAAGGCTGTTTCGTACAGAAATCTGGGTGATGCCCAGGGGCGTCTGAGCTAATTAAAGGGGAAGTGAGAGATCACACAAACCCCATGACTTATTCATAAGAATGCGAACTTGTTAAAAATAGAAAAATCCTCACTGTGTGTTTGATATCACTTTCAATGGAAGCCGTGATAGCGGATCATCACCTGTTACATGGCTCTGGCACATTTTATTTCTAGATCTTAAAAATGCCCATAAAATGCACATGTTTTATGTCTCTAAAATAGAATTTCAAAATGTGTATGCAGGAAACAGGACGCCTGAAATGGTCTAAACAACATAACTTGTAATAGTGATTGCTCTGCACTATAATGTGGAGTCGTTAGCCATTGGCAAGAAGCTTGTGGTTTTTAGTCCTCTCGGCATACTGCGTGATGAGGGGGAGCTGAGGATAAACTGGCTTATATAAAACTCTTATAAAAAACAGAAACATGCATCATTTTTAAAAGTTTAAGAAATATTTTTTCACTTGATTTTTTGTGCTTTGTTTGATGATGTATGGCAGCATTCCTTCAGCTCACTTGACACATACCGTATGTTAATCCTCTAATAGGAGAAGACAGTCGGTGGCCACAGATATATCACATATAATTGTTGTCAAACTGCGATTCGTTGTCAACTGCGCATTGCGGAATGGGCAGCGCATGCGCATTGCGGAATGGGCCGCGCATGCGCATTGCGGAATGGGCCGCGCATGCGCATTGCGGAATGGGCCGCGCATGCGCATTGCGGAATGCCCCGCGCATGCGTATAGTGCGGCGGCCCGCGCAGGGAATTGCACACCAAAGACACAGGAGGAGGAGGGGAGACACACAGGGAAGGAGGGGAAAGACACAGAGGACAGTGGGGGGGGTGACACATGGCAGGGAGAGGAGTGGGGAGAAACACAGGGAAGGGTCGGGAGGGGTGGAAGAGACACAGGGGAGGGGGGAGACACACAGGAGTGGTAGACACACATGGGAGGGGGGGAGAGAGACACAGGGGACTGAGAGGGGGGAGAGACACAGAGGAGGGAGGAGAGACACAGGGGAGTGAGAGGAGGGGGGCAGGAGAGACACAAAGGAGTGAGAGGGGGAGACACAAGGGAGTGAGAGTAGTGGGGAAGACATAGGAGAGTGAGAGAAGGGGGGTGAGACAAAGGACTGAGGGGGAGAGACACAAGGAAGGGAGACGAGGGGGAAGAGACACAGGGGAGGGGGGAGACTCACAGGGGTGGGAGAGGATGGGGGAGACACACAGGAGGGGAGAGAGACACAGAGGAGTGAGAGGAGGGGGAAGATACACAGGGGAGTGAGAGGACATGGGGTAATGAGAGGGGGCAGAGACACATCGGGGGGTAACACAGAGGAGGGGGGAGAGACACAGGGGAGTGAGAGGAGGGGGGAAGAGACACATGGGAGGGAGAGGAGGGGGGAAGAGACACAGGGGAGTGAGAAGAGGGGGAGAGACACAAAGGAGTGAGAGGAGGGGGGAGAGACACAAAGGAGTGTGAGGAGGGGGGGAGAGACACAAAGGAGTGTGAGGAGGGGGGAGAGACACAGGGGAGGGAGAGGGGGGAGAGACACTGGAGAGGAAGGAGACACAGGGGTAGGAGAGGGGTTAGAGACACAGAGGAGGGGGGAGACACATGGGAGTGAGAGGAGGGGGAGAGACAAAAAGGAGGAGGGGGAAGACTCACAGGGGAGGGAGAGGAGGGGGAAGAGACAAAGGGGAGGGGGGAGACACACAGGGGTGGGAGAGGAGGGGGGTAGACACACAGAAGAGGGAGAGGAGGGGGGAGAGACAAAGGGGAGGGGGAGACACACAGGGGTGGGAGAGGAGGGGGAGAGACACAGGGGAGGGAAATGGGGGGGGAACAGACACGAGGGAGGGGGGAAGAGACATGGGGAAAGAGACACCGGGGGGACACAAAGACACAGGGGAGGGAGAGGGGGGAACAGACACAATGGAGGGGGAAGAGACATGGGAGAAAGAGACACGGGGGGGGAAGTGACACAGGGGGGTAAAGTGACACAGGGGAGGGAGAGGTGGGGAAAGAGACACGGGGGGCAGGGAGGAAAGGCACAGGGGGGAGAGGGGGTAAAACACAGGGAGGAAGGAGACTCAAGGGAGGGAGAGGAGAGGGGAAATGAGACACAAGGGAGGAAGTAGACAGAGGGAGAGACTCGCAATTAACGCCGAAGGCGCTCATTGCGAGGCCCGTGATGAGTGTCGAAGACGCTCATCGCGAGGCCAGTAAAGTAGAGGGGGAGAGGCTCCCATTGTGTGGCAAACAGCATTGCCAGGATTCACATTTTATTGCCATCGGGCAAGTTGCTAGTATATATATATATATATATATATATATATATATATATATATATATATATACCGTATATACATATATATTATAATCTGTGGCCACCGATTGTCCTCTCCTATTAGAGGATTAACATATGTGTCAAGTATATATATTTATATATCCTTATAGTTTCAAGAGTCAGTGCCTCCCTTATATAATTTCCTGCTGTGCCAGTTAATGAATCCTCCTGGGGAAAGGGAGGACCAACCCAATTGTTCTTGTGCTAACTTGACTGGTTTTGTTGGTATATCTTCACCCTCCTTAGGTCTTTTCACTCCATAGGAAAGGCTATAGGGAAAGTGATAGGGGTCTCACAGGTATCACATAAGGCATGTGAATTAATGTTCATTTCCTACAGATTGCATAGGTACTGTTAATAATCACATTATTCCACAAACAGCCATAGGCACCATCATGGTAGCCCATGGTTACCCGCATAGGCTTGAATCTGAACGTCATAGTGAAAGACACACTGGCTGGGGCCATTCTTTCTCCTATAGATAAACACAGTTTTATGTGGCAGCCAGTGGCATCAGTTCACAAGGTACACAAAGCACCCAACAAGGTTTATCTGGTGTGGGTCAAGAGCCCTCTATGCCTGGCTGTGGCCCTGTGTGGGTTAATCCACTCTTTTAGATTGGGTTGGGGGGCCATTTAGTGTCTAGTATTCCATCCATAGGGTAATCAGGGTTTTAGTCATTGGTAAAAGGTCACTTGATACAGTTGATGAGGGTTCAAATGATGTTACGTTAAGTTTACCTGGTTTGGTCACTAAAAGTGGGGTTGGGGCCCCTAAGCTGTGGTGTCAGTCACTCCGTAAAATTTTGATGTGGCATTCCTCAGCAGTAGTCTAACTGATGCACTTACAACAGGCAGGGTCTTCTAGTTTAGTCAAAAATCTCCAAAAGGGTTCTGTTAAGCTTTACATGAAGTTGTCAGCTGCAAGCCTTCGCTATCTTGGCTAGCACGATAGGGAAAATGACAGCCTTGCTTAGACCGGGTTTATCAGTTGGTTTTATTGCAGATGCCATGGACCTAGTCTTGGGTTCCTATCCTCCTAGGTTCATCAGCACCAAGCTGTTGGGAGTGCCAAGTTGAAAACCGTAGTTGATTTGGCAAATTATTTAGCAGAACACCCATTCCAGATTAGTTTGTGTCTGTGCTGAACATGGGTGTAGGAACTGGGGGGATGAGGGGGACAAATTCCCCTCAGATTTCTCATTGTGTGTATGTCAAGTGGGCTGTATCTCCCCAGCCCCAGAATTATTTTGGTTCCTACACCCCTGGTGCTGAGGTTAGTATAGTGTAGTGACCCGGTAAAGCAGGATTTTTTGAAGGTGGCTTTCACTGGCTACTGCTGGGGTGGTGCAACCTCATCACCACATTTGGTTGTCCAGGCATCTCTCTGGCTTCCAATCAAGATTTTGAACTTTTTCATGTATGCAACGGGCACTGATCGCCTTGCAATACATTTTCCATTACAATTGTTCTTGGTTGCCTGGCCAGAAGGTCGACAGAAGGGAACTTGGTCTTCCTTGAGTTGCTTACTCTTCTGATGTCTCTCTTTCCATTCTCTTCGCTGCCTGTGGTGAGGCATTAATGAACAAATAGGGCTTTGGTTATATTCTATGCTACTTATTCTTTTGAAGTGCCGTAACTTGTTTTACCAGTGCAGTATCCCTTTAAGGGCAAATACTTCTCTTCTACCCATAAACAAAATTACTTTCTTTCTCAAGAGAGAGGCTCTGCATATCAATACAGTGTATATATCAGTGTTCAAATATTAAAGGGCCACTGTAATGCTGATACAGCAGACTTTTTGTTTATTGAGTCAATAGTATTTGTTGGTAAACCGCCTTTTGGGCGCATGCGACGTGCGCGTCGTCATGTGCACGCGGAGAGAGTGTGAGTACTGGGGGAGAGAGACCTGTGGTTAGAGGGTGGGTACTAGGGGGAGAGACAGAGTGAGTAGTGGGGAGAGAGAGAGCTGGGGAGAGAGGGACCTCCACGACCTCCTCCACAACCTTCTCCACCGCCTCTCCTCCTCTCTCCTCCACCTCCTCTCCTCCAACAACCCCTGTGACCACCTTTCTCTCCACTCTCTCCTCCTCTTCTCCTCCCATCCTCTCCACTCCTCTCCCATCCTCTCTCCTCCCTCCATATGGTGAGTACCGGAGGAACAGAGGTTGAGCTGGAGAAGGAGGGGGAGTAGAGCGTGAGTGCAGAGAGGCCCGTTGGTGTTGGGGCGCGCATATGTAAGCCTTTGTGGGCGCGCATGAGACATTGCGCACATCTCGTGCACCCAAAAGTCGTGCTACCCAAACCTGCACATGCCAGCAAAAATAGGACAACCTTCAGGGCAGGTCCTATTTCACTCCTGGACCCCTAATAAGGGTGGAGGGAAGTAGATTTTCTGGAAGCTAAAAAAAACCATCTCTCTTTGGCCAATTGAAATGTTGATAGGTACATGTGCGATATGTTAATTGGATGAGGAATGATGCACAGTTTCGAAAACAACACACTATTTGCTAGTACTATTGCCAGTAGTTTGAGCAAATATTAGTGCTTTATACTTGTGCACCAAAAAACATATATACTCCAGAACGGAAACACTCCTGGGATTTCTCTTCCCTTGGAGAGAACTACAGGAGAAATTCCAAGGAAAAAAAGAGGGACATGTTTGTGCTTGAATAGAGGGATTAGTCCTTGTCTGATGTAGCACAAACATTTTAGTTGCATGCATTTAAAAGATCAAGTTTTAAATATTATATATATTTTTTTGAATGAGAACGAATTGATCTGTTGTGTAGAAACACCTCATTAAATCTAGAAATTGTGGTATTGTTTTCTCCTCTCCTTTCATGATAAGTTTAAGGAAGCAAAGTGGCAGTGAGCCTTATGGATGTTGGGATTGTGTTTTGTTTTTCTTTACATTTTTTTAATGCAAGTCAGATAAGAAAACACTAATGATAAGTTCTCCATGAATCATTTTTTTTACAAATCCTCTTAACTCAGTGTTTACATTGTTTGTTTGTTTTTAGCTGCCTGTTAGCTGCCTGTTTTATTATTATTTTTTTAATTAATATAATTTAGTTTCTATGGGGGAAAACTATTCTAATATAAAAATGCATAAGACAGAGGCGCTCATTGCGAGGCTTGCGATGAGCACCGAAGGTCCTGAGGCTCGCAATGAGTGCCAAAGGCGCTCATTGCAAGGCATGCATTGAGCACCGAAGGCTCTCAGCGCAAGCCTCGCAATGAGCGCCGAAGGTCCTAACAGTACAAAATGGTTTCAATTATGTCTCAAACAGCATTGCCTGCCTTACAATTTTATTGCCCCGTCATTTTTGACGGGCAAGTCGCTAGTATATATATATATGAAGAGTGAGGTAGCCGTGAATGTCTGGTAAAGGGATTCAACATCCATGGTTACAAGTAGTTACACACTACTTGTAACCATGGATGTTGAATCTCTTTCCAGCAACATCCCACATAAAGATGGCACTGAGGCATGCTTGAAGTTTCTTTCTACACACAATCAAAATCACAAATATAACCCTGATACCATTGTCAAACTACTAGAATACATCCTGACCCACAACTACTTCACCTTCAACCAGCATGTTTACCTACAAATAATGGGGACCGCAATGGGCACGAAAACGGCACCACAATATGCAAACCTATTTATGGCCGACCTGGAAAATAAATTCCTGTCCACATATGTCCACAAACCTTACAGATACTACCGATACATAGATGACCTGTTCATCATATGGACAGAAGGGAAAGTAAAACTCAAAGACTTCAATAATTCGTTCAATACCTTTCACCCATCCATTCAATTTAAAATGGATTATTCCACAGAACAGGTTAACTTTCTGGATACCACCATTTCCATTACAAATAGCAAACTGAAATAATCTTTCTATAGGAAACCTACTGTAACGGAACCCATCACTGTTTTACCCTGTTTTATGGTTATTTAATTCTTGGTTAAAATATGATCCTACTGTTATATGTATGTTGGTTTATGCTCTGCAGAATATTAGCCAGACTATTGCAGACCTAGGCTAATAGATAATCCTATTACTGAGACCTCAGAGATAAGGGAGTCGATTGTATAAAGTGTTTTCATTCTAAGATAAGAACAAAGAAGGATGATCTAATCATTGTCTGATTGTATCAAGTTGCCCTAGGGGAGGTGTGACCACACCTATTGTTCTCTCTATGTGTATTGTGTGGCCAACTATGGGGGATGTGGATTGCCTGTGGGAAGAGATGTGTATAAATATTTCTGCACATAACAAAATAAAGTCAGTATTCATTTGACTCCCAAATTGTGTGTCGTCCAATATGGGAGGTCGGGAATGGTGAAACTGTAGTGCCTCTTGGGTATTTTACTGTATACCAGCGGAGATATTGGACTGCGTGTTCCAGCTCCGTTACACCTACATACAGATGTCGTTACCTCCACAACTCTAGCTTCCACCCCTCCCACACTAAACAAGGGCTAATTCATAGTCAAGCCATCAGATACCACTGCATATGTTCAAACTCAGAGGATAAACACTTAAAAACACTGTCTGCCTCCTTCAGACAGAAGGGTTACAAACCCTGTATTAACCTCTGCCGTCAGAACACCCCGGGAACACCTGTAGCAATACAAAACCAAAGAAACAACTTCACGTACACGTGTAGTAACCATATACCATCGGTTCTAGAAGGAATATGCAAAATATTTAAGGATTTACAGCCGCAACTCGCAGAGGACACATAATTGAAACATATACTCCCCAAACCCCCCCATTCTTGCATTTAGGCAGCCACCAAATTTAAGACAAACATTGGTGAACAGAAGATTGCCAAATGAACAGCATAACAGAGCAAATGGCACCAAACCCTGCGATAAAAGTCGCTGCAAACTATGCCAACTCATCTGCAAAGATGACACAGCCACGCACAACAACAAGACCCACAACATCAGAGGCACATATTCATGTACATCATCCAATGTAGTGTACATGATACAATGTACTGTATGTGAAAGGGGGTGCTACATTGGGGAAACCAGCCAGAAACTACACATGCGAATGAACCTCCACCGAAGCTCCATCAAAAAGCACCATGAAGACAGTTATCACTCCATCCAGAACCTCAAAATAAAAGTACTCAGAGGGAATTTCAGAACTATCCAACAGCGGAAAACTTGTGAATTAAAAATGATTACATTTTTTAACACAAAGGATTTGGGCATTAACAACGACTTAGGCTTTCTGGCCCACTATCTTAATGTCTTATAGCACATACATTCCACTTACCCCCCCCCCCCCCCCCCCCCTTCTATTGCTGTTTTTGTAAGCTACATGCTAGGCTGAAATGTATTGCTCTTTATTTTACTTTGCTGTGTTCTTATCTACAACCTGATCTATAAACTTACTGACCTATCAGGACATTATTCACAATGCTGGTCTGTTTCTCACTTAACTCTGCCCAATACATTTCATCTTTCTTGTTTTTCCAATTTTTTTCCCCATCTCTTTCTATTTACTGTTTTTAGCTCATACTTGTATCAGTATCGCTTTTTGACTTGATAAAGAGAGCCATCATCTCTCTAAAGCTCGTCGCTTTATTATGAATACGTTTGTCCAATAAAAAAGGTATCACTATTCACTGCAATACTCTGATTATTCAACTATATATATATATATATATATATATATATAAATATATATATATATATATATATATATATATATACTAGCGACTTGCCCGTCAAAAATGACGGGCAATAAAATTGTAAGGCAGGTAATGCTGTTTGTTACAGACAATCATTTTTTTGGTGGTGTGAGATCCTTCGGCGCTCATTGCGAGTCTGTTGTTTTTTTTTTTTCTGATAGGCGCTTTTGCTGTTATTGTTTGGTCGGCGCTGATCTTTTTTTTCCCACTTATTGCAAGGCTTTGTGTGCTATGAGCAGCGTTGGCGCTCGTTGTGAGGCGCGCAGTGAATGGCTTTTGTGTTTATTGCAAGAGTGTTTTTTTTGTGTATATATATTTTTGTATGCTAATTAAATAATTAATAAATTAATATACTTTGCCTATTTGTAAGTAATATATGCAGGAAGCATTGTGCTGAAGAGCTGCCAATCTGTTTTGATGTTCCTGCAGCATACAATGTCGGTTTGCACTGCTGTGGAGCTGAGGTGTAAGTGTCAGCAATGTGAGCAGTGTGTAGTGTAAATAGGCTGTGTGCGCGACGGGAAGCCATTAGGGTAGCTGTGTATTTACGCATTGTGTAAGTTAGTGTTCTAAAATGGCGACTAATGTGTGTGGTACGCGGCTGTGGATGATTTAGCGACGTTGCTAAAAGTGTATCTTGTACCTCGTACGGCTTTTTTGAAAAGCCGTATGTGCTTGGTGGTGTTTTGCGTGTATGGGTCCTGTAGCCTCATTATGTTTTTTTTCTGTGGCCATTTTTCTCTTGCTTAGGGGATTTTCGGGTGTCTAAACTCTGTAATTCGGACTTAAATTGAGGTGTAACTTCACTTGCAGAGGTCCTGGGTGCCCCCCCTTGTTGTGGGTAAGCTTTTTATGTTTTTTTTTGTGTGTATTTATTGTGTTTTTAATGTTTTCAGGTGCGCACGGTTCGGCCGTTAAGGTCGTATTTTTGCGAGGACATAATGTTTTTTTTTCTAAGTCCCGCAACTCGTATTTTTTTAGGCTAAGTCCGTAAATTTTGCGTTCAAAGTCCCGCGGTTCGTATTTTTTTGTGTAAGTCCGTATATAGTGATTGCGTGTTAGATGTATTTTGGTAAAGTGCTGCTTGTGTGAGTGTTTGTAACCGCGTGTGAGGCGCCGAAGAGCCTCCACCTCCGCAAATGCGGCCCCTCCCTTCGTGAGGGTCCGCATTTGCGGCCTGCAATGAGCCTTCGACCCATTGAAAGCGTGACGACGATTCGTAGTCTGACAACTATTATATGTGATATATATATATATATATTTATATATATATATAAAAGTATATATATATATATATATATATATATATATATAAAGTATATTTGTTTAAGTTTTATGTGTCACAAATAGTGATATAATTATGTTGTATCCCAGCAAGTCATAAGTACTGAGGCTCCATTCAAAGACACTAACACTGTCATCAACAAGCAGGGCCTGGTTGCTATGGAGCTTGTTTACACGTTTCCATTGGCAACGCCCTGGGCTGCTACCGGAACTGCAGACTGGAATCTCGCGCGACTAGGGCACTTTGTTGCTAAGAGACCGTGTTACTTTATGTCAGTGGAAGATCTGCCTCAGCCAAGATGGTGAGTTATAGTCAGGGGCTTCAAGGGGTTTACATGCCATATGCAAGAGGGGCAGCTTGGGGATTAATGCAGCACGGGGGAGTAGGAAGGCAGGGGCATAACGTGATGTAAATAAGTGAGCTGTGTGGGGCAGTAATACAGCATCTAGGAAAGTGTTAATTGGGGTCTCGGTGCTGCATCTAGGAATAGGATAATTGGGGTATCGGTGTACCATCTAGGAATGGAGTAATTGGGGTATCAGTGTACCATCTAGGAATAGGATAATTGGGGTATCGGTGTACCATCTAGGAATGGGATAATTGGGGTATCGGTGTACCATCTAGGAATAGGATAATTGGGGTATTGGTGTACCATCTAGGAATGGGATAATTGGGGTATCGGTGTACCATCTAGGAATAGGATAATTGGGGTATCGGTGTACCATCTAGGAATGGGGTAATTGGGGTATCAGTGTACCATCTAGGAAAGGGTTAATTGGGGTATCAGTGCACCATCTAGGAAAGGGTTAATTGGGGTATCAGTGTACCATCTAGGAATGGGATAATTGGGGTATCAGTGTACCTTCTAGGAATGGGATAATTGGGGTATCAGTGAACCATCTAGGAAAGGGTTAATTTGAGTATCGGTGTACCATCTAGGAATGGGATAATTGGGGTATCAGTGTACCTTCTAGGAATGGGATAATTGGGGTATCAGTGAACCATCTAGGAAAGGGTTAATTGGGGTATCGGTGTACCATCTAGGAATGAGATAATTGGGGTATCAGTGTACCATCTAGGAATGGGATAATTGGGGTATCAGTGCACCATCTAGGAAAGAGTTAATTGGGGTATCGGTGTACCATCTAGGAATGGGATAATTGGGGTATCAGTGAACCATCTAGGAATGGGATAATTGGGGTATCAGTGCACCATCTAGGAAAGAGTTAATTGGGGTATCGGTGTACCATCTAGGAATGGGATAATTGGGGTATCAGTGTATCTTCTAGGAATGGGATAATTGGGGTATCAGTGAACCATCTAGGAATGGGGTAATTGGAGTATCGGTGGAAAGGGTTAATTGGGGTATCAGTGCACCATCTAGGAATGGGGTAATTGGAGTATCGGTGTACCTTCTAGGAATGGGATAATTTGAGTATCGGTGTACCATCTAGGAATGGGATAATTGGGGTATCAGTGTACCGTCTAGGAATGGGATAATTGGGGTATCAGTGAACCATCTAGGAATGGGGTAATTGGAGTATCGGTGGAAAGGGTTAATTGGGGTATCAGTGCACCATCTAGGAATGGGGTAATTGGAGTATCGGTGTACCTTCTAGGAATGGGATAATTTGAGTATCGGTGTACCATCTAGGAATGGGATAATTGGGGTATCAGTGTACCGTCTAGGAATGGGATAATTGGGGTATCAGTGTACCATCTAGGAATGGGATAATTGGGGTATCAGTGTACCATTTAGGAATGGGATAATTGGGGTATCGGTGTACCATCTAGGAATGGGATAATTGGAGTATCAGTGTACCATCTAGGAATGGGATAATTGGAGTATCAGTGTACCATCTAGGAATGGGATAATTGGAGTATCGGTGTACCATCTAGGAATGGGATAATTTGGGTATCAGTGTACCATCTAGGAATGGGATAATTGTGGTATCGGTGCAGCATCTAGGAATAGGATAATTGGGGCGTCCGTGCAGCATCTAGGAATGGGATAATTGGGGTATCGGTGTACCATCTAGGAATGGGTTGATTGGGGTGTCGGTGTACCATATAGGAATGCGTTAATTGGGGTATCAGTGTACCATCTAGGAATGCGTTAATTGGGGTATCAGTGTACCATCTAGGAATGCGTTAATTGGGGTATCAGTGTACCATCTAGGAATGCGTTAATTGGGGTATCAGTGTACCATCTAGGAATGCGTTAATTGGGGTATCAGTGTACCATCTAGGAAAGGGTTATTTGGGGGTGCAATGCAGGCTTAGGTAAAGGACCTCTTGGGATAATAAAGCCGAGGTTATTGTCTGGTCACTAATGTTATTATAGATGCTATTTGGAGTACGGTGACTATATTACCCAAAACTGCTTATTGTACAAACCTTATCTGTTATGAGGGTCACTGAAGTCAAAATGTTTTAGGAATAACAATTGTATTGAGACACAATAAGACGGCCTTCCCTGGACTGCCCTCCATATGCAACTCTACTGTCAGTGTGTTACTACTTTCTAGATCTGGACAGTGGAAAACTGCCAGTGCTGTCATTAGGACCAATGGAAAGCTCTTTAGGTTATAAGGACACTTCCTCCTGAGACAGCACCTGCAAGAAGCAGCACAGTAAAAAAAATGGAATTCTTCAGTAAAGAGTAATTGCAAATAAAAATGTAAAAAAAAATAACCTATTTGTTTTCTAAAAATATTTTGCCGGTTATCTAGTTTACTGTTGTTTGCCGCACAATGCGCGCCTCGCTATGCACGGCTTCTCTCTCTCTCTCTCCTTCCCTCCTTCTGTGTTCTCTCCTTCCATCTTCTCTCCTCTCTGCGAGCCTCGCAATGAGCACCTTCAGCACCCATTGCTGGCCTCCCGTCACAAATAATGGGATAATATTTAATTCCCCCGAGTCTCTTTCTCCACTTCCTCCCCTGTGTCTCTTTTCTCCCTCTCCCTCCCTGTGTCTCTTTCCCCCCTCTCACCCCTGTGTCTCTTTGCCCCCCACTCCCCCATCTCTCATGCCTGTGTCTCTTTCCAGCCCACTCCCTCCCCTGTGTCTGTTTCCTCCCACTCCCTCCCCTGTGTCTCTTTCCTCCCACTCCCTCCCCTGTGTCTCTTTCCTCCCACTCCCTCCCCTGTGTCTCTTTCCTCCCACTCCTTCCACTATGTCTCTTTCCTCCATCTCCCTCCCCTCTGTCTCCCCCCACCTCTGTGTCTCTTTGCTCCCCTCTCCCTCCCCTGTGTCTCTTTGCCCCCCTCTCCCTCCCCTGTGTCTCTGCCCCACTCTCCCTCCCCTGTGTCTCTTCCCCCCTACCTCCCTTGTGTCTCTTTCCCCCGCTCTCCCTCCCTGTGTCACTTTCCCCTCCTCTCTCAGTCCTGTGTCTCTTTCCTCCCTCTCCCTCCCATGTCTTTTTGCCCCTATCTCTCACCCCTGTGTCTCTTTCCCCCCACTCCCTCCCCTGTGTCTCTTTCCCCCTCTCCCTCCAATGTCTCCTTTCCCCCTTCTCTCCCTCCCCTGTGTATTTCCCCCCCTCTCCTTCCATGGGTATCTTTCCCCCCAACCCCTCTCCCTCCCCTTTCTCTCTTTGCCCCCTCTCCCTTTGGCGCTCATTGTGAGCCCCTCCCCCTACCTTCATTGTCCATTTCGGGCTACGCACATGCGCAAACCCGCACCCCTGCGAGCGTTACACACAAACTTGCAGAACGACTACTACATATGTGATATACATTATATTCGTTATCAGTTGTGAGTAACGCTGCGAGATGCATTTTGCCGAGGCGTTACTCACAAGCTGATTGCCCTGAACCACGGGGTGCATGTGTGGCGTAGTCGCGCATGCGCAATGGCATTGTATGTGCAAATGAGTGGCAAGGCCGCTTAACAGAGGGAGGGGAGAGAGAGAGTGAGGCAGAGAGGGAGAGAGAGGGGCGGGGAAGAGAGAGATGGAGGGAGGCAGACAGAGAGGAGGGGAAGAGGGAGAGAGCGCACACAGAGAGAGAGAGCGCACACAAACAAAGGGCGCAGATAGAGAGAGAGACAGAACAGACAATTGAGCATCACATATGACGCCATCATTTATGGCGGGCAAGTTCCTTGTATATAAATAAATAATATACCTTTAGATTGTACGTTTTCTTGTGTTGGTGCTTTAGGGAAGGCGCTATGTACCTTTAATTTAGGGTCCAAGACCGGGCCCTCCATTATTTTGCAATGTGTTAAAATAGTTTTTGACTTGTACTTTGTTGGCGTGTTACAAATAAATGATATGTATGCATGTATATATATATTAACAATTCCATTATTTAAACTATGTGTGCTCCCGCAGACTGTTTCTCGTAAGAACTTACTGAGAAGTAGCTGGAGGGGATTGTAACTGCATGATAACATTGGGGAACATTATTAATTAACACATCATCTCTCCTTATAATAATTCGGCATCCACTCATTTACATAATAATGTTACATAATACTGAATGCCACATGAGTTAGTTACTAGAGACATTTTTCATGAATAATCTAAGAAAGAACATGATTTTGGGGTGACTGTTCAAGCAATAATTGCAATTTTCCAAATAAATGGCAAAACACAACATAATTTATGTGCAAATTCAGAAAATGTAATAGAACATGGACAATGACGTTGGTGCAATATTTTTGAACTATTATAGTACATTTGGTGGGGTGTAACAGAATAAAAATAGCTATTTGAGCAGCAGGGTGGAATAAGGAGAATTCTAAGATTGCCGTCCTGTCCGCCATATCTAATACATTCGGAACATTTCATATTTCACGCTTTGGAGAATAGACTTCATTCCTCTGACACCCAAAACTAGGGCAGAGCCGGTGCAGAATATAGATGGGATATCACATTCACTTGGAGCAGCTGAGAATTTCTTTTCTTCTAGATTTCTGGCTTTATGTCTGGTAAATGTATAGTTTTGCGATGCAAACGGATTTATAAGTGACCATTCCAAAGAGTCCTTTTCTAAGCTACTAAGTAATATATCTATCTATCCTCAGCCGCCCAAAAAGAAGAAAGGAGAGAAGAAAGACAAGTCTGCAAAGGCAAAGAAAACCACAGGAGTTGTAGATGGAGTATCAACAGAAGAGATGAGTAAAGAGCAGGTAAGTAGCAGGTGTTAAGAAGGGAAGTAAGGCCTTGGTCTAGGATGCCAAGGCGACAGTCAAAATGTTAAAGGACCACTGTTTTCTAAATGGTTGTA
>JAPZIH010000021.1:321127-431127 GCA_027410445.1 Discoglossus pictus | reverse complement strand
TGACGGGATGCGGCCCCGAAATAGAAAAGGAACGGCTTTCAAAAGAATAAAACAAGTCAGAGGCGCTCAATCTGAGAATGAACAACGCCTAAGTAGCTTTGCTCCCTTCAGTCTGGTTACCTATTCTGAGAGCAGCTTCTTTTAGCTCACTCGTGCTCTTCATAGGGAGAAATATCCTGTAGTATATCGGTCAAAAGAGTGATCCAGCCCCGAAATACTAGGCAATTCTACCCTGAATAGAAGAAACAGTAAACCCCCAGACATATGTTTCGACCTGTGTGGGCTTGGTAAGTGAGGTACTCCCACAGGCACAGTGATCAAGGAGTCCACATCTTACCCTGAGAAAAACTAAACAAAACAGGCATTCAACAAAATTGAATAGAGATTTTATCTGAATCCTTTCAGATAATCATCAGTAAACATGTTCCAATTAGATATGGTAAATAAAATCATGGTAGTCTAGGAGCCTGGACTCCTAAAATGTTATTTGTAGCTCCTATAAATATAATGTATTTGTCGGAAAGACTATTTCCCTGGCTTCTAAGATTTCCGCCCCTTGTTATAAGAATTTTGTACTCCTAGGCTTGTAAGATGTTTGTCTGCCCTGCCTTTAGATTGTTACAGATATAATATAGTCTTGACCTGAATCTCCTGCCCTGTTTAGAAATTGAGGCCAAGTATGATAAGAAGATGCGAGCCTTGCGTGATGAGCTGGAACTGCGCAGGAAGACGGAGATCCATGAGGTTGAAGAACGAAAGAACGGACAAATCAACACATTGATGAAAAACCACGAGAAGGCGTTCAGTGACATCAAGAACTACTACAATGACATCACACTCAACAACCTGGCACTCATTAACTCACTCAAGGTACCATCCATGACAACAGTGACTCACTTCCCAAACACTACTACATCTAAATGTCTAATTAACATATGTTAATCTTTGCATAGTACAGATGTTACTGTATGAAAAGTATATATATAATGTGTGTGTGTATATATATATATATATATATATATATATATATATATATATATATATTACCATTTCTGGGTAACAATGTGCTGATGTAACATTTAATAATATGTGTTCTTTCATAGGAGCAAATGGAGGAGATGAAGAAGAAAGAGGATCGGCTGGAGAAGGAGATGGCTGATGTGCAACTGCAGAACCGTCGCCTGACTGAGCCGTTGCAGAGGGCCCGTGAAGATGTGTCCGAACTACACAAACAACTTGCCAATTATGAGAAGGACAAGATGGCACTGGCTGTGAGTTTTTGGGTTTAGGAAATGTGGGAGGCAGCCTGGTGGTGTGTGTGTCAAAAACACTTAGGAATCAAGAAGATTTTATAGAAGAAGGAGAAGCATCTAGAAGCATGCTCATAGAGATATTTTACTGTGGAAACATATTTAGTCAGAAGAACTATATATATATATAATAGAAATAAACACAAGACATACTTATACTTTGCAACAATTATATGCAATTATGCTGCACTGGAGTCTACCATTGTGTTTTTTTTTTCTTTGTCAACAGGACACTCATATTTAAGTTTTCTTTTCTTTCAGAATACAAAAACACGTTTGAAAAATACAGAGAAGGAAATGAAAGAACTGAAGTGGGAGCATGAGGTGCTTGAGCAGAGATTTGAAAAGGTGAATATTTTCTTGGAGAAAAACATCTTGTATATTTTAAGAATGAGTGCTGCAAATGTAAATGTTTTCTGTGCAAGTGTGATTTTACAATAATGTCATGATTTAGAGATAAAACTCTACTACCCCAATGTCTGCATAAATATTGTATATATATATATATCCTAAGGCGTGGCTGAGCAACAGGTACAAAGCACCTGGGCTACAACTGGGTGGGGGCCTTAATATATAAGGGGAGAGCATGATCTGGGAGTAATCTGATCACCTACTTATAGTTTGGCTACCTACAGGCATCTACCTTAAGGAACTGCACCACAACCCTTTTTTCATTAGCCTCTACACTAATCCTAAGCAGAGACAGGATGTTTTCCTGCAGATCTGTAACAATAAGCTTTACCACTTAGTAGCCAGCAGGGCAATACAAGATGCAATTAAATCTGCAAGCTGGGAGGGAGATGAGGATGTAGCTTCCACAGCATGAGCAGCTTCCCTGAGTGCTGTGACATTTGGTAATTATACAATTTACTATAATTACGTGAATTTATAAGATTGCATAATTTTTCATGGCATATAAAATGCTGAGGGAAAAAAAATCATCTGAAATTGGTGATGTGAAGTAGGGGGAGGACAGAAAGAAATATGGGAGGATAGAGAAAAGAAGAGGAGAGACTGGGAGCAGATGTAACGGATTTACTGGCACCCCGACCGGGTACCTCCGTTGATGGACGCGTCCTAGTTTGCGTTGAGGCCTACAAGCACCGCACCGGACACCACACTACCACAGACTCCACAACCGCCGTAGCTTAAAGCTCCCAGGGAGTATGCAGCGCATAGCAATCCCCAGTATGATATAGCAATCCCCTCCAAGAACGAGACGAGGCTACGTTTTGAAGGGTCAAGTCGTGCTCTTTAATGACAGGGGATCTCCTTTTATGCAATGGTGCCCTCTGAAGGGCTACACCCACATAATTATCACAACAGCCAATTATATACATGGTTCAACCCCCACGTCTCCTCCCCTCAGATAACAGGTAACACAATTAAAACAGACACAATTTTAACCACATTCTGGATGTACCCCAAAAACAGGGGGTACACCTTTAAGTCCAGCACCGTTCAATAGCTCTTACCCAGGGGAACAACATATTAAAAAATGGCATAAATCAGACCAGGGGTTCAAAAGTTAGTAAAAGTATCTTTTACACATAACACACAGACATTTCACATATCCCCTATAGTTGGCCACACAATACACCTATAGGGACAATAGGTGAGTCACACCTCCCTGAGGCTACCTGGCAACTTGGATACAATCGGACATGGATTAGATCATCCTTCTTTGTTCTTATCTGAGAATGAAAACACTTTATACAATAGACTTCCTTATCTTATGCGGAGTCTCTGTAACAGGATTATCTCCCATGCCAAGGTCTGCACTAGTCTGGGCTAATATTCTGCAGAGCATAAACCAACATACATGCAGTATAATAGTAGGATCATATTTTAACCATAATAATAATAAAACAGGGTAAAACAGTGATGGGTTCCGTTACAGCAGACATCAAAAAACAACATGGATGGAAGCAAGACAAGGAGAGACATAGGCTAACGTGCTAGGATAGAGGGGGATAGATCTGGCGCTGAGAGGTAGGCTTGAGTGTCAGCTGCATATAGATGATATTAAAATCCAAAAGATTTTATCGGGGTACCACGGGAAGTATAAATGGAGAAAAGGAGGGTGTCTAGACCTAGGACTGACCCATGGGATAAGCCAACAGTCAGACGGTGCCAGAGAAGGAGACACTAAACGTTCGATATTCAAGGTAGGATGTGAACCATGAGAGAGCCTGTCACAGATGCCAAAGCGAGGGGCCGCATTTGCGGAGGTGGACGCTTCCACCGCGACCGCAACATTTACGGGCTTGCATCTGCAAATACGAGCCGCGCCACTTACAAAAGATTACGCACTCGCAAAAATACAACATTAGCGGCTGACGACAACACTAAAACCACAAAAAATACACACAACAGACACATAAAAAGCTTACCCACAGCAAGGGGGGGCACCCAGCACCTCTAAAAGTGAAGTTACAAGTCAATTTAAGTAGAAACCCGAAAATCCCCTAAGCAAGAGAAAAAATGGCCGCCGAACAAAACGAAAGCGAGGCTAAAGGACCCTAAACACGCAAAACACCACGAAACACATACAGATTTTTCCAAAAAGCCGTATGAGGTACAAGAACAAAGACGCAAAATCAACCACAGCCGCGTAATACACACAGTAGGCGCCATTTTACAACACTAACTTACACAATGCGGAAGTACACAGCTACCCTAATGGATATTCCTCGGTCACGCAGCCTATTTACACTGCGCACATTGCTGACACTTACACAGCAGCTCAACAGCACTCAAAACACACATTGCATGCTGCAGCAACATCAAAACAGATTGTCAGCTCTTCAACACAATGCTTTCTGCATATATTACTACCAAATAGGTCAAGTATATTCATTTTGCAATGTATTATTTATTTGATTACCAAACAGCATTAGCTCACTTACAATTTCATTGCCGTCATTTTTTGACGGGCAATATTCTAGTCATTATATAAAGGTTTCCTGTGCAAATGCAATTTTACAACACTATCAGGTTCTCAAAATATGGCTCGTGAGCTCTGCTCGGGTGGTAAACAATATAACTGGGCAAAAGAAATATGAAATATATTTAGAAAATGACAAAAAACACATAAAAAAGTAGCTCAAAGGTGTCTTGAAATTCAGTTTGGCGGAGGCTGGATCATTAGTGCGTTATAATTGTTAAGAAGCAGGCAAAAAAACATTAGGATTCATAGCAGAAATGTAGCCGTCCATCAAGACCCTAATAATCTTTCAAGTGATCCAAGGAAGGAAAGGTTTGGTAACCACTTCCTTAGATGTATTTGCGTGATATCGCTTCTTTCTGTGTGCCTGTAGTGTTGTGACGCCGTTCTCCTCTGTGCAGGTTCAGGGAGAGCGAGATGAGCTGTACCGTAAGTTCACCGCCGCCATCCACGAAGTTCAGCAGAAAAGCGGCTTCAAGAACCTACTTCTGGAGAGGAAGCTTCTGGCTCTGGGAGAGACTCTGGAGAAGAAGGAAGCCCAGCTCAACGAGGTGCTGGCAGCCTCCAACCTGGACCCGACTGCACTGACCGCTGTGACTCGCAAACTGGAGGTACAGAACCCATCCTTCATGATCTTGGGTCACTTGGGACACGTTGTAATGGCTAAAAAAATGATTTTTGCCCATAATTACTAATTAGACTTTGGGGGATTAAATAGGCTGTTTAAGATAACCTATGTGGTCTGCACAGACACACAATCTTGTCAGTTTCTTATGGTTCTACAGTATAACACAAACACACCAAATTCATGGTGATTGATTAGCAATTACTGACAATTATCTCTCCATTAGAAAACGATATCAGTATTTGCTTAGTTGGTGGATCAGAAAGACTGATTGGTAAAAAAACTGAATTCAATGTAAGTTTATTGTGGGAAAATGCATTTTTAAAAATAATAACATTCAAAATAGATAGTCTTTGTTATTGCATATTGTTGTAAAAATATATATATAGCCAAGCTGAACTGGTCATAACCCTATCACTCATTTTTAATGCATTTTACTTGGTTATTATGGGAAATGGTGTATAGCAGCTAGTCTTCTTCACTGCAATGTATCGGTAATGATCAACTTTTGAAAATATCTATGTACCTTTGAGTTAAAGGACCATTTATAAGTAAAGCTCATATGTTTGTTTGTTGAGTATAGATTATTAAAACCAGTATGTAGCTTAAAATAAATAAAAGTTAATATTTCTGTTGTTTTTGAATGTGTCAGTTTTCCCTCAAACAAAGCTGCTTACCGCCAACTACCAGTGCCTTCTACCTGGAAGCTACATAAAAAAAAAATGTCTGACCAGTCAGACTCTGGTTTAGACTGATCCTACTCAGTGAAGGGGCCAGGGCTATGATTGCTCATGTATTTTTACTGGGCTGTGGCTATTTCGCAGCTGCAAGTATGTTACAATAGAGCTGTTACCTCTGGGGTGGAGCTAATGATGTCAAAGCACAGGGCCAGTGACATTATAGCCCAGCCAACTTCCAAGCTCCATGATGGTTTTGCCCCAAGCAGAGCTGGCCACACCCCCTGACAAGGCTCAGGGAGGTGGAGAAAATCAGCTTTGTTTGAGGAGAAAACAGACAATTTCATAAATAAGAAAATGATTAACTTGTTTGTGGTCCTTTAATGGCCAAACATTTTCACTTGACCATAAAATGATGGCGTTTTTTACGCGTGTAATCCTGTTTATTTGTCCATTTGCAGAACTTGTCAGTTATTGTTGATTTTAACATTTACCAAAACCACATCAATTAGTTTCTGAGTCTAACAAAGGGTACTTAAGAATATACATGTAAGAGTTAGGTCTTGGTTAATCTCATCACTAATATAGTTTCTAAAAAGTGTGTAACGCTCCAGAGGGAGCGCATGCGCACTATAAAAACTATGTGTATGGATTCTGTACATGCCGCACTGCTCACGGCTCGGCGCCAGAGGAAGGGAAAGAGACACAGGGGAGGGAGGAGGGGGGGAAAGAAACACAGGGGGAAAGTGACACAGGGGAGGGAGGGAAAGAGATACGAGGGGGGGGAAGAGACATAGGGGAAAGGGGGATAAACACGGGGGGAGGAGGAGGAAAGAGACACAGGGGAGGGAGGAGGGGGAAAGAGACGTAGGGGAGGGAGAGACACAGGGGAGGGAGAGTGGGGAGAGGCACAGGGGAGGGGGGAAAGAAACACAGGGGGGAAGTGACACAGGGGAGGGAGAGGGGGGAAGTGACACAGTGGAGGGAGAGACAGTGGGATGTGACACAGGGGAGGGAGAGGGGGGAAGTGACACAGCGGAGGGAGAGGGGGGAAGTGACACAGGGGAGGGATGGGAGGGAAAGAGACATGGGGGAAGAGACACAGGGGAAAGGGGGATAAACACGGGGGAGGAGGAGGAAAGAGACACAGAGGAGGGAGGAAGGGGGAAAGAGACGCAGGGGAGGGAGGAAGGGGGAAAGAGACGCAGGGGAGGGAGAGTGGGGGAGAGACGCAGGGGAGGGAGAGTGGGGAGAGGCACAGGGGAGGGGGGAAAGAAACACAGGGGAGGGAGGGAAAGAGACATGGGGGGGAGAGGGAAAGGGGGGAAAACACGGGGAAGAGGAGGGGGAAAGAGACACAGGGGAGGGAGAGTGGGGGAGAGACACAGGGGAGGGAGATGGGGGAGAGACACAGGGGAGGGAGAGTGGGGGAGAGACACAGGGGAGGGAGAGTGGGGGAGAGACACAGGGGAGAGAGAGTGGGGAGAGGCACAGGGGAGGGAGATGGGGGAGAGACACAGGGGAGGGAGAGTGGGGGAGAGACACAGGGGAGGGAGAGTGGGGGAGAGACACAGGGGAGAGAGAGTGGGGAGAGGCACAGGGGAGGGAGATGGGGGAGAGACACAGGGGAGGGAGAGTGGGGGAGAGACACAGGGGAGGGAGAGGGGGAGAGGCACAGGGGAGTGAGATGGGGAGAGGCACATGTGATATTATACCGTCATATACACGTCTAGTTAATATATAAGTCTGCACCATCCTGATCTGACCATATTCTTCTCACTCCCACAATATATTCCAGCTTTTTCATCATTAGATTATGTCTGGACAACCCCTAACATTTTTTATTACAGCAAGTAGAATGTATAGGAATTTGTAAGGAGCTTGTAATTTTTGGGCCATTTAAGACTTTCAAACAAATTTCAGTCAGTGAGGAAGGTCAGCTAGAGGACTAACTTATAAAACAGTGAAATTACCCAAAATTGTATTTTTTCAGTGTAAATCAGGAGTGATGAATTCAGTGTCTCTAAGAAAGACGCGGTTATGCTTAACCCAGATTGTCTATAATGTCGTCTTTCTCTGTGCGGGTGTCATCATATAAAACATATAATGTCTCCTGTATATGAACACAAGCTAAGGCCCTCTATCTTTATTATATGTCACAGGATGTTTTGGATTCCAAGAACAACGCGATCAAGGACTTGCAGTATGAGCTGGCACGAGTAAGCAAGGTGAGGATCTCTGGAGGGAATAGCAAGGAGTGTGCACGCTCGCAAGCTCACCACATGCCCTGTCCTGCCAGCTTAGCACGTATAAACTGATTCTGATTGCATTAACCCCTTCCTTGCCTGGGGGTTATCAAGTCAAACATACAAAGATATGAATTGTACATGCACCAGAAATACTGACAGGATTGGTTTGCTCTGCTTATGTCTTACAAGTGAGGGTCCTTTCCTTTTATAGTAGCGCTGGTCTCTTGCACAGGGTTTAGGCTTAGGCATAGGGTCAGGGTCATTTTGTTCTTCTTCTTTGAGTCTTCCACGCTGCTCCTGCTTCTTTCTGTGATATTTGCTCTCACAGACAGTAGCAGGAACAGCGCGCGTATATTCCTTTAAGAGGAAAGGTGCGCACGCTTGATGCCGAAACAGCGTGACTGATGCCCAAAATGCGTGACTGATGCCCACCATAAGAGGATAGGTCCCAAGTGAGTTTCGATAAAGTGTAAACAAGGACTTGAGAAGCAGGTTATTTGTGTTTTTTATCTGATTTACATTAACATAGATGGATATCCTCACTGGAGATCCTCACTGCCCCTTCGTTTCCTGTGATAGTTCAGTACAGAAGAAGTAGAAAATAATCCCATATTGTCTCACAAAATTTTTTTTTGATACTGTAGATTTTTAAATGAATGATATACATTTTTTGGCCCTGTGTTAAAGATCCCAATATTGCCTATATTTGAATATTCATTTTATATATAGAAAAGTTCACTTAGATAATCTGCGAAGCTGTAGAGTTCAGGTGTGACATATGCTCCATGCACAATTTAACCCTTTCCCTAGACTTCTGGCGAGCTCTTGATTGAGTTTAATCCCATTTACAGATAGCCGTTTCGCTGCGTCAGCCATTTTTTTCACGTTATGTTTCCTAGGCACACAATGATCTGCTGAGGACATATGAAGCGAAGATGCGCACCTTCGGGATCCCCGTGGATGAACTGGGCTTCAAACCACTGGAGAGCCTCATAGCCGGGCAGAGCTTTGGGCAAGGTCCAGCTGGGCTGGTGTCTGCGCCAACGTAACAAAACACCTCCCGCGTCTCCTACAAGGTTGTGCTTATGCAAATCAAAGAAGATCTTGCCGCACATCTGTGTTTATAGTCATTGCGTCTCCTTGTGGAGAGGCCTTTTATTATATTGTCTGGCAGCAAATAGTCTATTTAAGGCGTGGTACTAGAGATATCAAAGTGCCACTAATTATTATTTACAAATCCAGAATAATGTTTTACTCATAAAAAAAAATGGATATATTTTCAGAGAACTCTCTCACTTTGCCTTTTTATAGAATAAATACTTTATAGATTGATAGTGTTACTCAATCACTAAGCAAAACATGTATAAACGGTACCATGCTCTACTGCATATTATCATACTCATCGCTAAAATCATAAGGATAGGTAGGTAAATAGAATGGGCAGACTAGTTAGGCCTATCTGCTGTCAGACCTACCGGTATGTTACATGCAGTAGACATACAGCTTTACACATCACAAGCACCCAATAGCCTAGGCCCAAACCCTATTTACTTTTATATACTTTATTTTATTAAAAAGAGTTTATAAGCTCAAACAAATCATCCCTGTATGGGTCTACCCACTGCAGCGTATGCAGACACAGACTCTAGTACGGACTGTACACTGTCTGATACTAACCAATCAGTGACCTGCTCTTCGCATTCCTCAATGTGCTGCTGAGACATGGTTCCCTAATAGTCCAGGACACTACACTGCACATCAGCCCTATCAGTTCCTGTATGGGTCTGCCCACTGCAGCATGCATAGACACAATTTGTTTGATTTTATGCAGTTAACAGAGCTTATAAGCACTTCTTGATAAATAAAGTACATAAATAATATATATCTAGTAACATCCAACATTCCATACGCCTTTAAATTTCAAAGGACTTTATATCTGAATCTCATAAAACAAAAGTTAAACATGTTACCCACTAAAATATAGTAAAAGGCAAGTTGTTTGCAATTAAAGCAGGTTCTTTAATAATACTTTGATATACTGCTTAAAGGGCCAGTTAATTCAGCAAAACTTGGAGCACACCACTGTAAAGTTCTCCTAAAAACATTTTGAAAAACTTTTAGAATTTTTGAAATAGATGCCTTTTTCACAGAAAATAAATCATAAATGAAGTGACTGTTTACATGAGTCACTGACAGTGCCCCCAGACAGACTCACAGCAACAGCTCTGTGCAGAGAGCATAAGCAGAAAGCGTTAACCCTTCACAAAATTATCTGTGCATAGAATTGGCTGCTGGAAACCCCTAAATATGTTACTTGTGGGTGAACTGATTGCTGCTACATTTCTGAATGCAGAGAAAAAAAACATAAGTTTTTGTGCTTAAGAAGCCCTCACCGCTTGGTGCCGGCAGATGTTGTTAATCATGGAAAAGTCAGGAGTGTGTTTGTAAACAGACCTAAGATCTTAGATTTTTAGCTGTTATTAATGTAATTAAAAAAAACAATATAATCTTATGCTCTTTCACACAATGAAGAGAACTTATAGTGAGGTAAGTGGCCCTTTAACAACTGTACTGTTCGGATATATATTGTACAGAGCAATATACAAACACCATATTACAAATCATGGTAGTGGGACGCTCTGGTTCTGTAATGATGTTTGTTTCATACCTTCTTATTTTACCCTTGCTTTAGTCATACTCATTCCCCCAATCACTCCCCACTCATTTTATCACTAGCTCCCTCTTGTATTCCTCCCTTTTTCCCCATTTTTAATAGACCACCAGCTTCTCATACAAAAGGGTTTCATTAGTTTAGTTAAAAGCCCACGGAAGTTCAAGACAACGGGCACTTTTTTTGGTGAAGTATTTAACAAACTAACAGTATTAGAAGCCATTCAACAAATCGAGACAAACTGTTCACTAGAAGGTTTGATCATAAGGCTAAAGCTCAAATAGATGGCAGGATTCCATAGAGAAGACTTTGATGCTGGGAAAAGTTGAAGGCACAAGAAGAAGGGGATGGTAGAGGTGGAGATGGATAGATGAAGTCACTGAAACAATGAACATGAGCTTGATATACACACACACACATATACATGTAATATATATGTAGCCTATTTAATGAACACACCAGAGTCACATGTCATGTAACATATGTTTTAATATAAGAACTATATCACTGGTATTATATTTGCGAGCTGGGCTTCAGAAACTGATGTTGCATGTTGGACCCGTGGTACTGAGCAGCCCTCTAGCTCCCCCTGTAGGTGGTGTAGGAAAACGGGCTTAGCAGTAATGGAATGTGGAATTTTTGCCTTGGGTCCTTGATGGTAAACACAACCTGTATGGAGACAAAAAATATATATAATGTAGATACAGCCTATAAGCCTGAGAACAATTTGTTAAGACCAGCTTAGTCACTATAACAACCAAGGTCAGGGTAAGGCAAATTCTGCCCAGGAAAGCCATACACAGGCCTGGATTTGAGGGTTTCCCTTTATGTGCACAGGTGAGGTAATTATGATGACTGAAGAAGCAATAGCCTCGCCTGTCCAATCTCAATTATAATGTCACACACAGAAAAAAAACCTATGTGTACCAACGTGTGAAGCATGGAAAGCTAATACAGAACTAATACAGTTGGATTCTTTGAGAATTGTTTTATTAAAATGTGATATGTATATGTATTAACCCCTTGAGTCCTGGGATCGATATTACTCAGAAATAACAGTTAAAAATAATATTTTTAATTGCACATTTGTGGGTTTGAGACTGCCCTGCAATTAATTCTGATGTCTTTCCGTGCATTTAAAGTACAGTATTGTGTGTTTAATTGCTGTTACAGCTATAATAAGTGTTTGAAAAAGTCCTCTTTACACTTTAATTATGATCTTGCGCTATGGGTTGAATCAGGAGAAGCAGAGATTAGCTGATATATTTGTATCATACTTTGGGGTTCCTGTGTTGCAAAGCAGCCTGGGATATGTAGTCTCTCTCTCTCTATCTCTCTCTCTCTCTCTCTCTCTATATATATATATATATATATATATAGAATCAGCTGTGAGCTCAGACCCCACCCAACCATGTGATTCCATCCAGCAGCAAGTACTTCTTTTGATAGGTCAAACTCTATACCTAACTGTCTCTACTTGGTTATGTAAGCTCTCTGTGGGTGTGCAAAGCTGGATTTGACTTTCCTGCCAAAAACTTTGTAAGTACACTGAACTTATCTATATAACACATATATTTCTGATAATTGCCGCCTGTTTCTCATCAAACATTTGAAACCCAGGAAACTTATACATACCTTTATTATTCTGATTCATGAGCAAATGTGGCCCTTATAGTGGTGTATTCTTTGGTTACATCTATGTTATTCTAATGAGTTTCTATTTTTGCACTTTTGTATATATTCTCTATAGTAGTGATTGGCTGGTAGGTCCTCTGCTGTAGCACCTTCCTTCCTTCACTATGACTGATCTGCCTGGTTTATGCCTGGAGGTACTGAAATCCTGGACTGTTGGTTCTCCTATTTGCCCACCACTGCTCTATGTGGTCCTACCCAACACATGCAATTGTTTGATATTATTTTACTGCTAGTGGTTGTGAGGATGTTACCTCCACATAGGGGTAGAAGCTCTCCTGCTGCATCTTCTTCCAATACTCCTCTGTATCGAAGCGCAGCTGGTAGGTGCCAGCAGTAAGTGCCTCCCCTCTCAGGATCCCCGGGCAGCGCCCATCCTCATTAGTGACACTGTGTAAGGAGCAGAGAATTACATTGGGCACTAAGGACACACAGGCACACCTAGGGCACCGGACTTACCTTCTGCTCACCTGTTCCCACTTGCCAGTGGCAGCATTGTGCTTAGACAGAGTCAGGGTCAGGTCTTTGGCAGGGACCCCCTGAGCTGTGTTCAGGACATGAGTGGTCAGTGAGCTCCCAGCGCCCCCCGACATTTGCTGAATAGAAATATGAGACATTACCAACAGTAGCTGCACATCACACTACACCTGCACACTATGCTAATACTGTAAGGTATCTGGCCACAACTCTATATGCACTACTACTGCTTCGAAATACAACTATTTGTACTATCTGTACTCTCTGCTACTCCTGTACTAGTTCTGAATGTGCAATACAATACTCACCTCTTTAATATTTGCTTTTCCTGAATACACCTCTTCACCTGCACTCTACTACTCCTGTACTATACACACATCTCACGTGCACTCTCTGCTACTCCTGTACTATACACACATCTCACGTGCACACTCTACTACTCCTGTACTATACACACATCTCACGTGCACTCTCTGCTACTCCTGTACTATACACACATCTCACGTGCACACTCTACTACTCCTGTACTATACACACATCTCACGTGCACTCTCTGCTACTCCTGTACTACACACCTCACGTGCACTCTCTACTACTCGTGTACTATACACACATCTCACGTGCACACTCTACTACTCCTGTACTATACACACATCTCACGTGCACTCTCTACTACTCGTGTACTATACAAACATCTCACGTGCACTCTCTGCTACTCCTGTACTATACACACATCTCACGTGCACTCTCTGCTACTCCTGTACTATACACACATCTCACGTGCACTCTCTACTACTCGTGTACTATACAAACATCTCACGTGCACACTCTACTACTCGTGTACTATACAAACATCTCACGTGCACTCTCTACTACTCGTGTACTATACAAACATCTCACGTGCACACTCTACTACTCCTGTACTATACAAACATCTCACGTGCACTCTCTACTACTCGTGTACTATACAAACATCTCACGCGCACTCTCTACTACTCGTGTACTATACAAACATCTCACGTGCACTCTCTACTACTCGTGTACTATACAAACATCTCACGTGCACACTCTACTATTCCTGTACTATACACACATCTCACGTGCACTCTCTACTACTCCTGTACTATACACACATCTCACGTGCACACTCTACTATTCCTGTACTATACACACATCTCACGTGCACTCTCTGCTACTCCTGTACTATACACACATCTCACATGCACTCTCTGCTACTCCTGTACTATACACACATCTCACGTGCACTCTCTACTACTCGTGTACTATACAAACATCTCACGTGCACTCTCTACTACTCCTGTACTATACACACATCTCACCTGCACTGTCTACTACTCGTGTACTATACACATATCTCACGTGCACTCTCTACTACTCGTGTACTATACAAACATCTCACGTGCACTCTCTACTACTCGTGTACTATGCAAACATCTCACGTGCACTCTCTACTACTCCTGTACTATACAAACATCTCACGTGCACTCTCTACTACTCGTGTACTATACAAACATCTCATGTGCACTCTCTACTACTCCTGTACTACACACACATCTCATGTGCACTCTCTACTACTCCTGTACTACACACACATCTCATGTGCACTCTCTACTACTCCTGTACTATACACACATCTCACGTGCACTCTCTACTACTCCTGTACTACACACACATCTCACGTGCACTCTCTACTACTCCTGTACTACACACACATCTCATGTGCACTCTCTACTACTCCTGTACTACACACACATCTCATGTGCACTCTCTACTACTCCTGTACTATACACACATCTCACGTGCACTCTCTACTACTCCTGTACTACACACACATCTCACGTGCACTCTCTACTACTCCTGTACTACACACACATCTCATGTGCACTCTCTACTACTCCTGTACTATACAGACATCTCACGTGCACTCTCTACTACTCTTGTACTACACACACATCTCACGTGCACTCTCTACTACTCCTGTACTATACACACATCTCACGTGCACTCTCTACTACTCCTGTACTACACACACATCTCACGTGCACTCTCTACTACTCCTGTACTACACACACATCTCACGTGCACTCTCTACTACTCCTGTACTATACACATATCTCACGTGCACTCTCTACTACTCGTGTACTATACAAACATCTCACGTGCACTCTCTACTACTCCTGTACTACACACACATCTCACGTGCACTCTCTACTACTCCTGTACTACACACACATCTCATGTGCACTCTCTACTACTCCTGTACTACACACACATCTCATGTGCACTCTCTACTACTCCTGTACTACACACATCTCATGTGCACTCTCTACTACTCCTGTACTACACACATCTCACGTGCACTCTCTACTACTCCTGTACTACACACACATCTCATGTGCACTCTCTACTACTCGTGTACTATACAAACATCTCACGTGCACTCTCTGATACTCCTGTACTATACAAACATCTCACGTGCACTCTCTACTACTCGTGTACTATACACATATCTCACGTGCACTCTCTACTACTCGTGTACTATACAAACATCTCACGTGCACACTCTACTACTCGTGTACTATACAAACATCTCACGCGCACTCTCTACTACTCGTGTACTATACAAACATCTCACGTGCACTCTCTACTACTCCTGTACTATACAAACATCTCACGTGCACTCTCTACTACTCGTGTACTATACACATATCTCACGTGCACTCTCTACTACTCGTGTACTATACAAACATCTCACGTGCACACTCTACTACTCGTGTACTATACAAACATCTCACGTGCACTCTCTACTACTCGTGTACTATACAAACATCTCACGTGCACTCTCTACTACTCCTGTACTATACAAACATCTCACGTGCACTCTCTACTACTCGTGTACTATACACATATCTCACGTGCACTCTCTACTACTCGTGTACTATACAAACATCTCACGTGCACACTCTACTACTCGTGTACTATACAAACATCTCACGCGCACTCTCTACTACTCGTGTACTATACAAACATCTCACGTGCACTCTCTACTACTCGTGTACTATACAAACATCTCACGTGCACTCTCTACTACTCCTGTACTATACAAACATCTCACGTGCACTCTCTACTACTCCTGTACTATACACACATCTCACCTGCACTGTCTACTACTCGTGTACTATACACATATCTCACGTGCACTCTCTACTACTCGTGTACTATACAAACATCTCACGTGCACTCTCTACTACTCGTGTACTATGCAAACATCTCACGTGCACTCTCTACTACTCCTGTACTATACAAACATCTCACGTGCACTCTCTACTACTCCTGTACTATACAAACATCTCATGTGCACTCTCTACTACTCCTGTACTATACACACAACTCACGTGCACTCTCTACTACTCCTGTACTACACACACATCTCACGTGCACTCTCTACTACTCCTGTACTATACAAACAACTCACGTGCACTCTCTACTACTCCTGTACTACACACACATCTCACGTGCACTCTCTACTACTCCTGTACTATACAAACATCTCACGTGCACTCTCTACTACTCCTGTACTATACAAACAACTCACGTGCACTCTCTACTACTCCTGTACTACACACACATCTCATGTGCACTCTCTACTACTCGTGTACTATACAAACATCTCACGTGCACACTCTACTACTCGTGTACTATACAAACATCTCACGTGCACACTCTACTACTCCTGTACTATACACACATCTCACGCGCACTCTCTACTACTCGTGTACTATACAAACATCTCACGTGCACACTCTACTACTCCTGTACTATACAAACATGTCATGTGCACTCTCTACTACTCGTGTACTATACAAACATCTCACGTGCACTCTCTACTACTCGTGTACTATACACATATCTCACGTGCACTCTCTACTACTCGTGTACTATACAAACATCTCATGTGCACTCTCTACTACTCCTGTACTATACACACAACTCACGTGCACTCTCTACTACTCCTGTACTACACACACATCTCACGTGCACTCTCTACTACTCCTGTACTATACAAACAACTCACGTGCACTCTCTACTACTCCTGTACTACACACACATCTCACGTGCACTCTCTACTACTCCTGTACTATACAAACATCTCACGTGCACTCTCTACTACTCCTGTACTATACAAACAACTCACGTGCACTCTCTACTACTCCTGTACTACACACACATCTCACGTGCACTCTCTACTACTCCTGTACTATACAAACATCTCACGTGCTCTCTGTACTACTCCTGTACTATACACATATCTCACGTGCACTCTCTACTACTCGTGTACTATACAAACAACTCACGTGCACTCTCTACTACTCCTGTACTACACACACATCTCACGTGCACTCTCTACTACTCGTGTACTATACAAACATCTCACGTGCACTCTCTACTACTCGTGTACTATACAAACATCTCACGTGCACTCTCTACTACTCCTGTACTACACACACATCTCACGTGCACTCTCTACTACTCCTGTACTACACACACATCTCATGTGCACTCTCTACTACTCGTGTACTATACAAACATCTCACGTGCACACTCTACTACTCGTGTACTATACAAACATCTCACGTGCACTCTCTACTACTCGTGTACTATACAAACATCTCACGTGCACTCTCTACTACTCCTGTACTATACAAACATCTCACGTGCACTCTCTACTACTCGTGTACTATACACATATCTCACGTGCACTCTCTACTACTCGTGTACTATACAAACATCTCACGCGCACACTCTACTACTCGTGTACTATACAAACATCTCACGCGCACTCTCTACTACTCGTGTACTATACAAACATCTCACGTGCACTCTCTACTACTCGTGTACTATACTAACATCTCACGTGCACTCTCTACTACTCCTGTACTATACAAACATCTCACGTGCACTCTCTACTACTCCTGTACTATACACACATCTCACCTGCACTGTCTACTACTCGTGTACTATACACATATCTCACGTGCACTCTCTACTACTCGTGTACTATACAAACATCTCACGTGCACTCTCTACTACTCGTGTACTATGCAAACATCTCACGTGCACTCTCTACTACTCCTGTACTATACAAACATCTCACGTGCACTCTCTACTACTCCTGTACTATACACACAACTCACGTGCACTCTCTACTACTCCTGTACTACACACACATCTCACGTGCACTCTCTACTACTCCTGTACTATACAAACAACTCACGTGCACTCTCTACTACTCCTGTACTACACACACATCTCACGTGCACTCTCTACTACTCCTGTACTATACAAACATCTCACGTGCACTCTCTACTACTCCTGTACTATACAAACAACTCACGTGCACTCTCTACTACTCCTGTACTACACACACATCTCATGTGCACTCTCTACTACTCGTGTACTATACAAACATCTCACGTGCACACTCTACTACTCGTGTACTATACAAACATCTCACGCGCACTCTCTACTACTCGTGTACTATACAAACATCTCACGTGCACACTCTACTACTCCTGTACTATACAAACATGTCATGTGCACTCTCTACTACTCGTGTACTATACAAACATCTCACGTGCACTCTCTACTACTCGTGTACTATACAAACATCTCACGTGCACTCTCTACTACTCGTGTACTATACAAACATCTCATGTGCACTCTCTACTACTCCTGTACTATACACACAACTCACGTGCACTCTCTACTACTCCTGTACTACACACACATCTCACGTGCACTCTCTACTACTCCTGTACTATACAAACAACTCACGTGCACTCTCTACTACTCCTGTACTACACACACATCTCACGTGCACTCTCTACTACTCCTGTACTACACACACATCTCACGTGCACTCTCTACTACTCCTGTACTATACAAACAACTCACGTGCACTCTCTACTACTCCTGTACTATACAAACATCTCACGTGCACTCTCTACTACTCCTGTACTATACAAACAACTCACGTGCACTCTCTACTACTCCTGTACTACACACACATCTCACGTGCACTCTCTACTACTCCTGTACTATACAAACATCTCACGTGCTCTCTGTACTACTCCTGTACTAGGGAGTTCAGCTGCACCTCACTGACGAGGCCCATAAAGGCCGAAACACGTCTTGGGTTTGCTGTTTCTCCTGTTCAGGGTAGAATTGCCTGGTATTTCGGGGCTGGGTCACTCTTCTAAGTGGCACCAGACTGATATACTACAGGAGATTTCTCCCTGTGAAGGGCACAAGTGAGCTAAAAGAGGTTGCTCTCAGTGGCTTATCATGGCTACAGAACTAACCTATTAAGGTTAGTTTGTTCTCTGATGAGCACCTCTGACTTTGTTTTTTTTTTTTTTGTCTACTCCTGTACTACACACACATCTCACGTGCACTCTCTACTACTCCTGTACTACACACACATCTCACGTGCACTCTCTACTACTCCTGTACTACACACACATCTCATGTGCACTCTCTACTACTCCTGTACTACACACACATCTCATGTGCACTCTCTACTACTCCTGTACTACACACACATCTCATGTGCACTCTCTACTACTCCTGTACTACACACACATCTCATGTGCACTCTCTACTACTCCTGTACTACACACACATCTCATGTGCACTCTCTACTACTCCTGTACTACACACACATCTCATGTGCACTCTCTACTACTCCTGTACTATACAAACATCTCACGTGCACTCTCTACTACTCCTGTACTATACAAACAACTCACGTGCACTCTCTACTACTCCTGTACTACACACACATCTCATGTGCACTCTCTACTACTCCTGTACTGCACACACATCTCATGTGCACTCTCTACTACTCCTGTACTACACACACATCTCATGTGCACTCTCTACTACTCCTGTACTACACACACATCTCACGTGCACTCTCTACTACTCCTGTACTACACACACATCTCACGTGCACTCTCTACTACTCCTGTACTACACACACATCTCATGTGCACTCTCTACTACTCCTGTACTACACACACATCTCATGTGCACTCTCTACTACTCCTGTACTACACACACATCTCATGTGCACTCTCTACTACTCCTGTACTATACAAACATCTCACGTGCACTCTCTACTACTCCTGTACTATACAAACAACTCACGTGCACTCTCTACTACTCCTGTACTACACACACATCTCATGTGCACTCTCTACTACTCCTGTACTGCACACACATCTCATGTGTACTCTCTACTACTCCTGTACTACACACACATCTCATGTGCACTCTCTACTACTCCTGTACTACACACACATCTCACGTGCACTCTCTACTACTCCTGTACTACACACATCTCATGTGCACTCTCTGATACTCCTGACTACACACATCTCATGTGCACTCTCTGATACTCCTGTACTACACACACATCTCATGTGCACTCTCTGATACTCCTGACTACACACATCTCATGTGCACTCTCTGATACTCCTGTACTACACACCTCACTTGCACTCTCTACTACTCCTGTACTACACACACATCTCATGTGCACTCTCTACTACTCCTGTACACACATCTCATGTGCACTCTCTACTACTCCTGTACTACACACATATCTCATGTGCACTCTCTGATACTCCTGTACTACACACATCTCATGTGCACTCTCTACTACTCCTGTACTACACACACATCTCACGTGCACTCTCTGATACTCCTGTACTACACACACATCTCACGTGCACTCTCTATTACTCTTGTACTACACACACATCTCACGTGCACTCTCTACTACTCCTGTACTACACACACATCTCATGTGCACTCTCTACTACTCCTGTACTACACACATCTCATGTGCACTCTCTACTACTCCTGTACTACACACATCTCATGTGCACTCTCTACTACTCCTGTACTACACACATCTCATGTGCACTCTCTGATACTCCTGTACTACACACCTCACGTGCACTCTCTACTACTCCTGTACTACACACACATCTCACGTGCACTCTCTACTACTCCTGTACTACACACACATCTCACGTGCACTCTCTGATACTCCTGTACTACACACACATCTCACGTGCACTCTCTACTACTCCTGTACTACACACATCTCATGTGCACTCTCTGATACTCCTGTACTACACACCTCACGTGCACTCTCTGATACTCCTGTACTACACACATCTCACGTGCACTCTCTACTACTCCTGTACTACACACATCTCATGTGCACTCTCTACTACTCCTGTACTACACACACATCTCACGTGCCCTCTCTACTACTCCTGTACTACACACACATCTCACGTGCACTCTCTGATACTCCTGTACTACACACATCTCACGTGCACTCTCTACTACTCCTGTACTACACACATCTCATGTGCACTCTCTACTACTCCTGTACTACACACATCTCATGTGCACTCTCTACTACTCCTGTACTACACACATCTCATGTGCACTCTCTGATACTCCTGTACTACACACATCTCATGTGCACTCTCTACTACTCCTGTACTACACACACCTCACGTGCACTCTCTACTACTCCTGTACTACACACACATCTCACGTGCACTCTCTACTACTCCTGTACTACACACACATCTCACGTGCACTCTCTGATACTCCTGTACTACACACATCTCACGTGCACTCTCTGATACTCCTGTACTACACACACATCTCACGTGCACTCTCTACTACTCCTGTACACACATCTCACGTGCACTCTCTGAAACTCCTGTACTACACACATCTCACGTGCACTCTCTGATACTCCTGTACTACACACATCTCACGTGCACTCTCTACTACTCCTGTACTACACACATCTCACGTGCACTCTTTGATACTCCTGTACTACACACATCTCACGTACACTCTCTGATACTCCTGTACTACACACACATCTCACGTGCACTCTCTGATACTCCTGTACTACACACACATCTCACGTGCACTCTCTACTACTCCTGTACTACACACACATCTCACGTGCACTCTTTGATACTCCTGTACTACACACACATCTCACGTGCACTCTCTGATACTCCTGTACTACACACACATCTCACGTGCACTCTCTACTACTCCTGTACTACACACATCTCACGTGTACTCTCTACTACTCTTGTACTACACACACATCTCACGTGCACTCTTTGATACTCCTGTACTACACACACATCTCACGTGCACTCTCTGATACTCCTGTACTACACACACATCTCACGTGCACTCTCTACTACTCCTGTACTACACACATCTCACGTGTACTCTCTACTACTCCTGTACTATACACACATCTCTTTACCTGCACTCTCTACTACTCCTGTACTACACACACATCTCACGTGCACTCTCTACTACTCCTGTACTACACACATCTCACTTGCACTCTCTACTACTCCTGTACTACACACATCTCACGTGCACTCTCTAATACTCCTGTACTACACACACATCTCACGTGCACTCTCTAATACTCCTGTACTACACACACATCTCACGTGCACTCTCTAATACTCCTGTACTACACACACATCTCACGTGCACTCTCTAATACTCCTGTACTACACACACATCTCACGTGCACTCTCTACTACTCCTGTACTACACACATCTCACGTGCACTCTTTGATACTCCTGTACTACACACATCTCACGTGCACTCTCTAATACTCCTGTACTACACACATCTCACGTGCACTCTCTGATACTCATGTACTACACACACATCTCACGTGCACTCTCTAATACTCCTGTACTACACACATCTCACGTGCACTCTCTAATACTCCTGTACTACACACACATCTCACGTGCACTCTCTAATACTCCTGTACTACACACATCTCACGTGCACTCTCTAATACTCCTGTACTACACACACATCTCACGTGCACTCTCTACTACTCCTGTACTACACACATCTCACGTGCACTCTCTACTACTCCTGTACTACACACACATCTCACGTGCACTCTCTACTACTCGTGTACTACACACACATCTCACGTGCACTCTCTACTACTCGTGTACTACACACACATCTCACGTGCACTCTCTACTACTCGTGTACTACACACACATCTCACGTGCACACTCTACTACTCCTGTACTACACACACATCTCACGTGCACTCTCTACTACTCCTGTACTATACACACATCTCACGTGCACTCTCTACTACTCCTGTACTACACACACATCTCATGTGCACTCTCTACTACTCCTGTACTACACACACATCTCACGTGCACTCTCTACTACTCCTGTACTATACACACATCTCACGTGCACTCTCTACTACTCCTGTACTACACACACATCTCACGTGCACTCTCTACTACTCCTGTACTATACACACATCTCACGTGCACTCTCTACTACTCCTGTACTACACACACATCTCACGTGCACTCTCTACTACTCCTGTACTATACACACATCTCACGTGCACTCTCTACTACTCCTGTACTACACACACATCTCACGTGCACTCTCTACTACTCCTGTACTACACACACATCTCATGTGCACTCTCTACTACTCCTGTACTACACACACATCTCACGTGCACTCTCTACTACTCCTGTACTATACACACATCTCACGTGCACTCTCTACTACTCCTGTACTACACACACATCTCACGTGCACACTCTACTACTCCTGTACTATACACACATCTCACGTGCACTCTCTACTACTCCTGTACTATACACACATCTCACGTGCACTCTCTACTACTCCTGTACTACACACACATCTCACGTGCACTCTCTACTACTCCTGTACTACACACACATCTCTTTACCTGCACTCTCTGCTATGTTTGTACTGTACCCAAGCCTCCCCTGCTGTTCCTAGACATAGCTCTACCTCTGCACGTTCTCGCACACCACTACTCGGATACCTGCACAGCATCGCTGATAACACTACAGCACTGGGCCTGCTTACATTTGTGTACCTGCACCCACTGCCGCTCCAGTGCTGACTCCACCCTCACAAAGGCTTTAGAACAAGGAAGAGCTGTACTACCAGTTATACCCCATACTACCACCTGGGGGCCCCGCTGTACAGGGATCCATAGGCCTGTAATACACCCACACCTACATATGCAATACATATTGAGGTTCTGGAGACTAATACAGGGTGTAAATGACATTATGTGATCTTGTGTTGCCCTAAATAACAACGGCGCAAACACTTATGTGCTGTATAAGGTGGCCGTGACTGCTGCACCCATACTTTTAGATGTTAGGCTTCGGTGCTTTCACTGCTGCAACCTGGGTTCGATTCCAGTCATGGAACCAAGAGCTCACACCACCCTGAAGCCAAGCAGGGTTGGGCCTGGTCAGTACTTGGATGGGAGACCACCTAGGTATACCAAGAGCTATGTGCTGTGACCCACTGGAAAGGGAACTGGCAACCCATTCCAGTATCCCTGCCAAGTGGATCATCATGATGTGTTGATCAGCATGGAGGTCACAGGGAGTTGGACACAACTGAGCGACTCAAACACACACATTATTGATTCACTAATGTCAGATTTGCGCCCTATTGCTTATGAAATGTAATAATTTTGCAGGTTTTCCTTAACCCTTTTCTAAATCCCATTATAATTGCTCTCTGTTGTACTCCTTGAGGTACTCAAGCGCCAAAATATCTTAAGCAAACTGCGCAGAATCTCGTGTATAAGTGACTCCTGGTATGTTGACAAAAATAATGGCGTGCAAAGAGTTTTCGTGTATACCTGAATGTATGAAACTTGAATAAATGGAGGGTCAATAAATCCCCTCGCTATATTCTATATTCGTATCTGTATTCTTACCCGCGCCTCTATCTGCGCAACGTGCAGGTGCTGCTGAATAATCTGCACGCGTCCTCGGCTCATGTCCCTCACTGACCAGTCCAAACGTCTGGACTTTAGTACTCAGCGGTTCATTTACTTTTAGTTAAAGTTTAGCAGCCTCCCGTACTATTATTTGCAGAATTTGTGTTTGACTTACCGTCCCCCTCCCAACATGGCAGCTAAGATTCAAAGAATATATTGTTTTACTCATTGTTAGGTTAACATTGGTAGACATAGCATGGGTGGGAGGGAGCATGCCCAGGGTTTTGTTGCTGGAGCAGACACAGCAATCTGTTTCACTAAGTTGTGCACGGTAATTAAATCAGATAAAGGTGTACTTTCCCTCCTAAAGGAATTATATAAATTAGAGAAATGGGCGACTAAATGGCGGATGAGATTTAATATGAATAAATGTAAAGTTATGCATCTGGGAAGGAAAAATAGCCATGCAATTTGTAATATCAATGGAGCAAATCTAGGGGTATCTGATATTGAATGGGATTTGGGAGTGCTCATGCACAACTACCTATGTAACAGTGCTCAATGCCAAGCAGCAGCTGCAAAGGCAAATAAAATATTAGCATGTATTAAGAAGGGTATAGAAGCCAGGGAAGCAAATATAATTCTGCCACTATACAACTCCATATAAATATATATCAATGCATTTTATCTACCACTTGACCTCTGACATTACTTAGAAATCTACAGGTATCACTTTATATAAACCAGACCCATCTAACCAGCAATGAGTGAAATATACAGATAGCACCAGACGATATTGCGTGTATCTTTAAAATAATAAGCTAATAAATATACAATATATATATGAAGACGGCTAAAAGCTTATTTACTAAGGGCCTGATTCAATTGCAAGCCCGCAACTTGATCGTTGTAAGCCATATGTCTGCCGGCTCCCGTTCGTCTCCCTTTGAGATGCTTTTCAATTGCTCAAGCCCGCAAGTTACTGGCCCAAAGCCAACTCCGTAAACCATGCACTGGTTCGTAGCTGTTCAGGGCGGGAACATGAGTTCAGCAAGCCCGTAACCTCCCATTACGAATCAGCCAATAGAAGGTTACATGTCAATCAACTAGGTTCGGGGGTCCGATATGTCAGGGCTCCTCAAACTTTTTTTTACCCACGGCACAAAGTACTTCCCCGAATTTCGTGGCACGCCAAAAGTAAATATATATATATATACTAGCGACTTGCCCGTCAAAAATGACGGCAGCAAAATTTGAAGCCATGGCAATGCTGTCTGCCACACAATGTAAGGCTTTTGTTCCTCTGTGGACCTTCGGCGCTCATTGCGAGCCTCTCCCCTCGTGTACTTCGAGTTTCCTGCTTTGCAACGATCACCTTCGCAGCTCATCGCAAAGACAGATATATAAGTACAGTGTAAAATATAAAAAAATGTGAATACAGTGAATTAATAAAATAATATGAATGAATAAATGAATAAACTTTACCTATTTATATGTAATATGCAGCAATCAATATCCTGAAGAGCTAACAATCTATTTGTATTTTCCTGCATCTGAAAATGTACAGTTGGAGTGTCACCTGAGGAGAAAGTGTCAGCAATGTGCCAAGTGTGCAGTGTAAATAGGCTGCGTGCGCGAGGCCAAACCGTTTGTTTAGGCGGGTAAAGCGCGATTTTAGAATCGTAATGTTATTATTTGCAAGTTAGTGTTGTAAAATGGCAACTTTTTTCTATGTGTTACTTGGCTCGCGAGCATTTTCCGTCCCTTGTAATGGTATCTTTTGTATCTTCTGCGTTCCTGGCTAATTCGTACGTGCCTGGCGGTGATTTTCGCTGCTCTGTCTCCTTTAGCCTCGTTTTAATTTTTTTCGTCCGCCATTTTTGTTCTCGCTTAGGCGATTTACAAGTGCCAAAATTGCTTAAATGCAACTTAAATTTGCGTGCAACCTCACTCCCAGACGTCCTAGCTGTACCCCGGTGCTGTGTGTGATGTTTGTTATATGTTGCGTATTTTTGCGACCTGGTATTATTAATTTTGTTTCTAAGTCCCGCAGGTCTTTTTTATTGTGTAACACCTCGTAATTGTTGTTTTTAAAATTCGTGTAGCCTTGTTTTATTTTTTTCTCCTTAATTTTTCACTTGCAGGCGTCCTGGCTGTCCCCCCGTGCTGTGTGTGAGGTTTTTTCCCCCGGTGTTTTTGGATGTACGCGTTTCGACGGATAACTTCGTATTTTTGCGACCCCGTAATTTTCTAAGTCCTGATTTCCTCATCGAGGGGTGATTTTATTTTTCTAAGTCACGTTGGTCGTATTTATTTTTTTCTAACTCCCACAGCTATTTTATTTTTTTTAGAAGTCCCGCTTTTCTTGGTTGTTTTTTACTGATTGAGGCGCCGCAGAGCCTCCACCTCCGCAAATGATTTGCGACGTCCGCATTTGCGGCCCGAACTGCGTCCCTCGCTTCAAGACCTTTTTGAACCCACGGCAGAGCGAAGTGGAAGGGAAGTGGGTGGTGACCAGAGAAGGAAGCAAAGGATAGGAGTGGTTTCTGATTGGTAGAGAGGGGAGAGAGGAGGGGTTTCAGCAGAGGTTTTTTAAGGGGATGTGTGTGGCAGTTGAGCACACATGAGCCTAAGCTGGAGCTGTAGGTTATTTCCCACCCTCCCTCCCTCTTGTTTCTCTATCTTGGAATGTTATTCAGAAAAAAAATATATGCATAAAAGTTTTGGTAAGGTATATGGTACGTGTTTTATATGTCACGGCAGGGGGCGGTAATGCTTGCCCTCCTACGTTGGTGAAGGAGGAGGAGCCTCTAGGGGCACTGGGTCCCCTGAGGGGTATTAGGCTAAGTAGGGCGGGCAAGCACTAGTTGGTATTTTGGTTAATTAAGATATTGGTTTTGGTTTACCTGTTAAGTTTAATAAAGAAACTGTGGCCAGATTTTATACCCAGATTGGTGTAATGTCGTTATTTCAGGTTTGTTGGCCTTTGGGGATATCCCAGGTTATGACGGTAACTGGTCATAAGCATGACCTCTTATCATTTTTAATTAACACTAGGGTTGACATGAATTCACATGAATATGTCGTCGAAAATGGGAGTAAAATTGAAACAGCGTGGTCTGAAATCCGAGGATATTCTTTCCTAACCGAAATCCAGAAAGCATCCAAAGGAACTTCAGCAAAGCGATGTTTTAGCGTCCCGTCGTTACTCAATTCTATAAATTCCTTTCGATTTTGCAGAGAAAGTGCATCTGCAGAATTTATAGCATTGGTTGCAAAAGGATTTGAAATCCAATCGTATTGTTCCGTATTAATTGAATAAAAATAGTGGTCACATTTATTCTCCAGTAAAGTTAAATGTGATTGAGCCAGATCCACAATTAATTGCCTCAATTATTTTTCAATTGTGGTCTGTTGGGTCCTTTGGAACATTTCTAAAAATCTTTATCGTAACTCTTTCTGCCAAAGTTCAATTTATTTTTTTGTACCGCCTGTAATTCGTCGGAACACGTCAATATATTTTCGTTCCAACCTTGCATTTTTTTTAAATTAAGTTCATTCAGATGCTCGAATATATCAGCCACGTGTGCAAGTTCGGCCATCTTCGAGGTGCTGGTATAGCTCCGGCATATTTTGATCATTGATTGAGATCATTGTTGTATCATTGATAGTAAATACAGTAAAATCCCGGTTATGCGGCACCTAACCAACCGGCACTCTCAAGCAACCGGCACAGGCATCAATTCCCCATTCTACAGAAACTACTGTCCGGCGCGGAGGCAGCCCCAGGCACTTGGTCTGACGCAGCGTGACCCAGCGGCGCTCCTGATTGGCTTAGAGAGTGGAGGAGGGACTTCCGCCCGTTGCGCCGGCCATTGCCAGGATTTTCCCTCCCTCCCCGCCCATGTTAGTTAAGAAAGTTGGGTTGGTTTAGAAAAAAAATATATATTTATATATAGTTATATTTTCCTTGTGTTATAGGAGAGGAATTGAGTAGGAAGTGTGTAATATTGGCACGTTTCTTGTTTTGTTTGATGTTGGTGTCTCGCGGCGGGAGGTGAGTTGCCCGGCCCACTGGCTTAAGTGGGCATTGCCCTGCCTCATGGTCGTGCTTGGAAAAGCACTGGGTGGCCCTGGGCGCGGGCCCAGGGCATGAGGTTACTGTCCTTGCCAGGCTCCTCCTCCATTATGTTAATTAAATAATTTTATGTTAATTACGGTAATTAAAAGTTATGCATTATATTAATCTAGTTGGTTAATAAAGCTGTGGCCCGTGTTACTCCCAAATTGGTGTCAGTCGTTATTGCACAAGCTAATGGATTTTGCTGGGGTCATGCTAAACCGGCATAACCGGCACTATCCGGCAGTTCGAGACTGCCCAAAAAAATACACATTTTTTTTTCTAAATGTTTTTTCTGGACCTAAATGGCCCAGTTTAGGCGCTAATGTCTTTTTAAATGTGTTTTGGAGGGTTTAATGTTTTTTTCCGGGGACTCACGATTACCTGGCAACTACACTTATCTGGCAATAGGGAGTCTCCGTGGGTGCCGGATAACGAGGAGTTTACTGTACTTTAATAAACCCCCACGGCCACACTTAACGTATATAATATTGAGATCACGACGCACAAACACCCTGGGATTTTTGTCTGATTCATTTGCATTGTGTAGTTACCCAGAGCTACAAGTGATGCCAGGGAGGGGCATGTGGAGTTCTGTGCTGGGTCCTGAGGATGCCCAAGGGCTGCCCAGGCAGATGTGATACCCAGCCGGCATGTCTTGCAACACTCTCGGTTACCCACCCGCGCATGAACACACAAAGCTGTCAGCAGCTTTATACAAAAGAGGACTTCCTAAGCCAAGTGCTAATCTGATGTTATTAGCCCATTGTACATAGCCCACAGCGTTGCGCTCCAGGGTTAGGATACAGAGCACATGGCAGATAATAATAATGCAATAATGCAGATATTAACCCCTCACTGGCAGCAATGCATCATCATATACTATACGTCTTTATTATGTATTACAACTGCAATGTAAAACACATATTTACAAGCCGGAGTGTGCACCAGGGTCTGATTGCCCTTATTACTGAGCCTGGAGGAGGTAGCTGCTGCTGCTAGGCGACATGGCCCCAGTCCTCCCCAGCCTGGGCCACACAGGTAACCATGACCAGCAATGCAACTAATGCACAAAAGGGGCAGCTCACAAGAATGGGAAACAACTTTCCCCGGACCTTGCTTGTTATTACAGCGCCTGGCGCTGAAATAACACGCAAGGTCCTTGTGAAATTGGGTTGAATCCCGCGGGCCGCAAAATAATACACGACGAGCCACATGTATGGGCGTGGCAGCACACGTAGCATTGGCACACGGCACACCAGTTGAGGAGCACTGCAATATGCGATCAGACTCGCAAACCCACATAGTAAAGAATTATGAAAATGAATGCCAATACTGTTCTAGTCCATGTGGGTGGCCTGATATGTATTAACTCAATGATACCCGAGATTGATTTAACCCTGCAATGATACTGCTTATTTGCGAGCTGGAGACTGTTGTGCAATTAATTCTAATGTCTGTCATCGCTTTCCCCGTTATTAACAGTGCAGTAGTGATTTGTTATTTGCTTTTACAGTGCTACGAATAGGTGTTTAACCCCTTGTAGGTCCTCTCTAGCACTCGTAGGATTTTCTCCTTCATTTGCCATTTACGGGTGTGAAATCACTTGCGGGCTTGGGGAAATTGAGCAATTGAATAGCGATTTGCGATTTTAGCCTTGCGAAAGTGACAGATCAAAGGCTTCTGGAGGCTGTAAGTTACGGGTTTAACCATCGCCATATTTTCAAGGCTGTAATTCGTAGCCCGTTTTTAGCCCGCAAAAAGACTCCACTTCAATAGCAAATGAACTTGCGACATCACTTACGGGCTACAGTAACATGCGAAAGGTCAATTGAATTGGATTCTATGTCCCTAGGACACAAGATTTGTAAATAAAACCAAGATAATAAGGAATTAATAAAATGAACATCTTGAGGTGGGCTATGTACGAAACAGAATAAAAGTGTAAATAGGTTCCATAGAAAGCATAGGAAGTGGAAATATTTTATATTTTTGACACTTTTAGCCAAAAAAAATTTTTTCCAAGGAACTTTTTTCTGGTGGGAAAGGATGACAGTGAGGACCAGACTCAATCATAATTTCACTATGTTATAAAAGTTTCTTCAAGGGCTATTTACCTCACTGTAAGGGCTATTAATGGTGTGAAAGAGCAAAAGATTATACTTTAAAATGATCTATTTTTTTAATTACACTATTAACAGATAACGAAATGTAATGCTTTACGTCTGTTTGCATACAAAGCTTACTGGCTGTTGCATGAGTAATAACAGACATCAATACGCACGGTGAAGACAGTGATTGATAGCAGTTTTCCCTGGACTAAGGACTGCGCTGACCAGTTAACCCTAACTGTTCTGTTTAGGCGAATTCAGTATTTCATGCCAACACCAATAGATGTGGGAAGGGTTACATTTTTGTTTGCTAGGATCACAACAAGGAGCTGCTGGAGCACCCACCGAGCAGGGTGTTCAACGAGCTCTGACCGCCACATACATTACTCAAATTCCGGAGAGGTAAGAGAGCAGGAAACTGAATTTACTGCCGATATGGAAAAAGAGAATCCGTTCCCTTCAAACTTAAAATCTAAGAAATCCGTTAAAGCCTTACCATTGACTTGAATGGCTGACGCAACCCTGCAATCTGATTGGTTATAGTAATGCAGTAGCATGTGGGCAGACAGTTAGCCATGTAAACACAGGTTGGTCCTATCCTGTTATGGTTACGGCACCAGTCCGCCACTGCAGTGAGGGGACCAACCGCTAGATGGCGCTGCCGGTGTTCCAGTGCCATATCATAGAGTCATGGCTTAGGTAAACTGTTAGGGTTAGAGTGAGGGTTAGGGTTAGTTTAAGGGTTAGGCTAGCATTCTAAGGTCAGAACTTCTCTTACATATCGGGAGCAATGTAAAATATCAGCAGCGCCATCTAGCAGTTGGTTGCTGAATTGCAGTGGCAGACCTGTGGCGTAACTACAACAGGATAGGTCCCACTGTTTGTTTTTTTTGTTTGATATCTCAATGAAAAATGCATACAATTAATCACATATAATATATACGCGGTATACCAGATTAGATAAATATAATTTCTCATATACATAGTTATACAATTAAATTAACTGCCCATAATGTCTCCTATATACAGTCATCAAATCAGATTAAATGCAAATAATTCCTCACACAGATAATCATCATATCAGGGTGAATATGAATATTTATATAAATACTGTTCAAACTAAATGCATATTATTGCTCACATAAATACCCAATATTCCGGTTAAATATACATAAATTAATATGTACTTCCCCATGTATATTGCATAAATCAAATAAGATTAAATACATTTATTTTCTTGTTAATAGTCATGTTGCAAACAAATTACACAAAACTGAGAAAATAAATACATTTTGTTTTACGTTTTGATCTGGTATGTGAGTTTTGTGAAGGGCTAGTTAGAGGCCTTCTTGGTGGCATGTATTTCCGGGCTACCAGATAGAGTTAGGCCACAGAAGCTCGGGTGATTGCCCATACCTAGAGGTTTGATTGACAGCTCCTGTTGGAGGACATATACTTCCAGGTTACAAGATGGGGCTGTTCCACAGAAGCTCAAGTGATTGCGCATACCTAAGATTTGATTGACAGGTTCTTCTGGAGGACATGTACTTACAGGCTACCAGATAGAGATGCGCCACAGAAGTTCAGGTGATTGCCCATACCTAGAGGATTGAGTGACAGATCCTGGTGAAGGACATGTACTTACGGCTACCATATAGAGTTGCGCCACAGAAGTTCAGGTGATTGTCCATACCTAGAGGATTGTTTGGCAGAACCTGCTGGACGACATGTACTTCCAGACTACAAGATGGCGCTGCTCCACAGAAGCTCAAGTGATTGCCCATACCTAGAGGATTGAGTGACAGATCCTGGTGAAGGACATGTACTTACGGGGTACCATATAGAGTTGCACCACATAAGTTCAGGTGATTGTCCATACCTAGAGGATTGTTTGGCAGAACCTGCTGGACGACATGTACTTCCAGACTAAAAGGTGGCGCTGCTCCACAGAAACTCAAGTGATTGCCCATACCTAGAGGATTGAGTGACAGATCCTGGTGAAGGACATGTACTTACGGGCTACCATAAAGAGTTGCACCACAGAAGTTCAGGTGATTGTCCATACCTAGAGGATTGTTTGGCAGAACCTGCTGGACGACATGTACTTCCAGACTACAAGATGGCGCTGCACCACAGAAGCTCAAGTGATTGCCCATACCTAGAGGATTGAGTGACAGATCCTGGTGAAGGACATGTACTTACGGGGTACCATATAGAGTTGCACCACATAAGTTCAGGTGATTGTCCATACCTAGAGGATTGTTTGGCAGAACCTGCTGGACGACATGTACTTCCAGACTAAAAGGTGGCGCTGCTCCACAGAAACTCAAGTGATTGCCCATACCTAGAGGATTGAGTGACAGATCCTGGTGAAGGACATGTACTTACGGGCTACCAGATAGAGTTGCGCCACATAAGTTCAGGTGATTGTCCATACCTAGAGGATTGTTTGGCAGAACCTGCTGGACGACATATACTTCCAGATTACAAGATGGCGCTGCTCCACAGAAACTCAAGTGATTGAGCACCCCTAGAGGTTTGATTGACAGGTCTCCGCAAGGCACATTGCGCTTGAGTTCACAACTCCATGCCTGTGACCCAATCCTGAACATTCAGGGCGACTAAAGCTGCCGCCCCCAAAGTGAATGTGAGTATTTTAATCACTAGTTCCCATAATCATAGTTGATAGCCAGACCATTTGTCAACTTCGACAAATAATTCTTGAGTGGAAGGAAGCTGGGAAGGTTGGAGGGGGCCTGCTTCAGTAATATTTAAAGCCACAGGTAACAGTCACACTCAGATACATATTTAACAAAGCAAAATAATTATATAATAAATAATATATATATAAAACGTATTATTACTTAAAATTATGCAACATATGGCTTTCATGGGGAAATATAGCTGCTGTCATAACCATAATCATATATTTATTATGGGTTATTGCAGCTAATATTTGAGAGGGGGGCTGTTCCATTCCCCTCATGAACCAGCCATGCCTGGTCAGGACTAAGATGGTGTAGGATAGATGAGAATGACTGATGCAAGCAGAATAAAAACATATTTGAGAATGTGATCGCGAATATTAAAGGGCCACTTAATTCAACACAATTTGGACCAAGCATGTTGAAATACTTTTTTAATTTTTGAAATATGTGCATTTGTAACTTAAAAATCAAATGAAATAACATCGGTGTAATAGTCTTCCCACTTGTCTTTGCATTGCTGCAGCCAATCAGGTTGCAGCGCTGTGTCCTATTTAAGTCAACGGTAACACTGTTTACATTTCCAGTGTGAAGGTGTGAAGATCCGAGGGTAGGGGCTATACCAGCCCAGGCCCCCTGCTATAGACTACAGGTTATCTACCCACAAGGACCGTTGGGTTCTTTGAAATCTTGGCACCCGCACCCTGATATCTGGCTTCTGTATCAGTCAGAGTCTCTCCATCAGGAATCAGCACTTCCAGGAGTCCCAGTAACTTCCCTGTAGTAGTGACCAGGACAAGTGACTGGCATGGTAAAAATAGGATTAGTATTGCAGCTACCAGGGGCAAAATAATAGGCATACCATTTCTATATATCTCAGCAGTGAACTGTCTTTATTCTCTTCCAAACACCAACTGAACGGTTTATTCTTTTTCTGCACAGAAGAAATGCCACAAGATACCACCAACCCCCTTTTGTCACTAAGGCTCCCAACCTCCCACACTTCTCAGGATGCATGCATGACCACCCCCAGTAATCATAAACGCACATTACTTCCTCCCCACGGTTGAGAGTCAGGCGTTCCGATTGGGTGTCACACCAGGAGCTTGTGCTCCGTTTGGGATATGTGACGCTCCAAAGTCCCAGGACGCTTGCTCCAGTAGATTTAGAATGTAATCTCCCTCGACTCTTGCACCTTCCTTCACAGGGCTTTGCAAGCCGGAGTGCCACATGCACCTTCTAACATCCCTGCTCCGGCTGTTTGCATTGGACACAAACCCTGTGTTTCCCCTCAGGCTCCTCCTGTCCCCAACCTCTCGAGGTTGAGGGACATACCCTCTGCATGCTTTTGTGGCATGCCAAGGAAGAGCTTGTATTCTCTCGTGCTCCATACAGTGCACTTCCTTGCCCTCGTGACCCACCCGATACCATCTGGAGGCGGGTCTTACCAGCTGAAGAGGGCAAGAGGCCCTGTAAAGGGAGCTTTATTCTACTTTAGTTCCATGACCAACCAAGGACTTGAGTTGGAGAGTGCTCCAGTGTGCACTGAGCAAGAGAGAGTACTTAGTTACTTAATTTCACAGACTCTCCCTCCACTTGTCCATATTTTGGTAAGGGAGAGTCCGTGTCTCATATTTATTTTAGTTGCGCCAGAATGCAGCCCTCTTGTCAATCAGTGTCTCGGGGCAATAGGGCCAGGGATCTCCTCGTCAACCTGCTCCTGGCATAAGCCAAACTGGCTATATAAAAGTCCAGGAAGCAGCGTTTGACAGAGGGGGTTCCTTTGACACCTGAAGCCATGTTCCGGGCACTGGTGCGCTCCTGTATCCGAGCAGAGTATCACCTTGTTTTGTCCACTGGGCGAATTGATGAGTTTGTCTCCAAGTGGGCTATAGTTGGTGTGCTCTGCTCGGTATCCCCCCATCTCACCCTCTTCATTTAATTTTGTTTTGTTTTACAGTCTAACCTTTACTTTTTAACTGGACGTATCGCTCCCCACCACCAGGTGGGGATGTGAGAAACTATGGGTTGGCACTATAAAAGGGCCAGTCCATAGAAAGTCTGTAAATACACTGTGTCCAGATCATAAAAAAATATACGGTTTACATGGAATGGAATGGAATAGAACATGTAATTTCTTATGGCAGAAAATTTAAGTTTCTGCTCTCTTGCCTCTCTGGAATGCGAACAATGCAAACCAATGCAGGGGGGTATTGCTTTGCTCAGGAGCTGATCAAAAATAAATAAATAAATAAAAGAAATGTTGAACTCACCTAAACAGGTCAGCTACTGCAGTCCTGAGTCCAGGGAAAAACTAATATCAATATCAAACTAATATCACTTACTGTCTTCCCTTTAGACAATCACCATTACTACGCGCCCCTTGGTTATCTGTTATTACTCATGCAACAGCCAGTAGACAGGATACACGTTGTATGTAAACAGACGTAAATACTTAGATCTTTTTATTTAAAAAATAGATAACTTTCACATTTAATCTTGTGCTCTTTCATACCATGAAGAGCACTTACAGTGAGGTAAATTGCCCTTTTAGATAATTTGTTATGTAAAATACATGAAAGAAACAAGTGAAATAAATGCATCTGATCTTATCATGTTTGATGAATTGATTTATGCAATGACACCTCAGTGATGAAGTGAGATAAAGCAGAGTGGTTTGTATTCCAGGGGAGGCTGAACGTGTCCACATGACTTTAATGAGAGATAATGTGCTGAGTCCTTTCAGAACAGGGTTTTGTATATAGGCCCGAGCTTACCATTCAGTAACATAGGCAAGTGCCTAGGGGTGCCTCCATGCAGGGAGGTGTATAAATGTAGATTTTTCTACATAATGGGAATGTGGCAACTAAAATTGTCAGTGCTTTAAACAGGTCTAATAGAAGTTTAATTTGTTTACAAGGAAACATCCTTCTAAGCAAAAAGAAAGAGTAGCATGCATAACTGCATATAAAATTGCAAGCAGATGCCCGTCCCAAGACCTATTTCCAAAGCAGGCCCCCCCCTCCCCAAGACCAATCCCCAAACAAATCCTCTCCCGATGACCCCTTTCAAAAGCATTCCCTTCCCGAAGACCCCTTTCCAAAGCAGATCCCCTCCCAAAGACCACTCCCCAAATCGGGTCTCCTCCCCAATACCCCTTCCCAAAGATGCTGCTCATCCCAAGACCCCTTCCTAAAATAGTTCCCCACCTCAAGGCCCCTTCCCAAAGTAGCTCCCCTTCTCAAGACCCATTCCCAAAGCACGTCCACACCCCTTCCTCCTTCCTTAACTTTTGCTGCCACTCCTGTCATCCAGTGCCAGCGTGCACACACACACAGTCTTCCCTGTGACCTGCAGCAAAATTTTCCATCTCAGACATAAAAAAGGGGGCTGGAGGAGGGCCCCAGTGCATTGCACCACCTGTACCGACTGTAGCTACGCACCTGCAAGCGGAGTACGTTGTTAGAAACTATTTTTTTACAGATCCACCCAAAGGGCTGTCCAAGTTGCAATATTCCCTTTGTGTTTGTGAGTAACTACTGAACTCCCTCTGCTTCTCCAAGGCCTCAATAAGCCCAAAAAAAAAAAAATGTAGTATCACAGAATCCCACCCTTAACCCTCCAACCCCTCTGCACAAACCTTGACATTTTTCTGCCGTAACCACTGGAGGGTCAACTTGGCCTTGTGCTTAGGGTCATTGTCATGTTGGAAAGTCCAAGAGCGTCCCATGCGCAGCCTTCGTGCAGAAGAATGCAAATTGTCTGCCAGTATTTTCTGATAACATGCTGCATTTATCTTGCCATCACTTGTCACAAGATTCCCCGTGCCTCTAGGGCTCACCCCCCCCCCAAACACCAGTTAGCCATCACCATGCTTCACAGTGGGGATGGTATTATTTTCACTATAGGCCTTGGTGACCCCTCTTATTGTTGTGACCATAACGCTCTATTTTGGTCTCGTCACTCCAAATTACAGTGTGCCAGAAGCTGTGAGGTGTGTCAGGGTGTTGTCGTCCCATATTGTCACAGAGCTTTTTTGTGGCATTGGCACAGTAAAGGCTTCTTTCTGGCAACTCGGCCATGCAGCTCATTTTTGTACAAGTATCGTTGTATTTTGCTCCTTGAAACAACCACGCCATCTTTTCCCAGAGCAGCCTATATTTCTCCTGATGTTACCTGTGGGTTTTTCTTCTGGCAGTTGTAGCTGAAATCTTTCTTGGTCTACCTGACCTTGGCTTGGTATCAAGAGATCCCCAAATTCTCCACTTCTTAATAAGCAATTGAACAGTACTAACTGGCATTTTCAAGGCTTTGGATATATTTTTATATCCCTTTCCATCTTTATGAAGTTCCATTACCTTGTTACACAGGTCTTTTGACAGTTCTTTTCTGCTCTCCATGGCTCAGTATTTAGCCTGCTCAATGCATCCACGTGAGAGCTAACAAACTCATTGACTATTTACACACAGACTCTAACTGCAATTTAAAAAGCCACAGGTGTCGGAAATTAACCTTTAGTTGTCATTTTAACCCGTGTGTGTGTCACCTTGTGTTTCTGTAACAAGGCCAAACATTCAAGCTATGTAAACTTTTGATCAGGGCCATTTGGGTGATTTCTGTTATAATTATGATTTAAAAATGAGCCACACAACAATGTGATAATAAATGGCTTCATATGATCACTATCCTTCAATAAAAATGTTTTTTTGCATGAGCAGTCATATTTTCAAAATATATGTCAAAATTTCATAATTTCTGCCAGGGTATGCAAACTTTTGAGCACAACTGTATATAAAAAAAATTAGTAAATGTGCTTCAAAGTTATAATTGCTGCCCTTGGTTGAGAGCAAAAAATTGGATGTATTAATAATAAATGTGACTCTCTAAATGATGCTGCCGAGATTTTACTTAACTCAATTTCATAGCATTTGGGTAAGGCTGAGGGTTAGGGTAATGGTTAGGGTTAGAATAAGGGTAAGGGTTAGGGTAACAGTTTAAGGTTAGAAATTGTGTAAAATGTCAACAACACCATCTATCGGCCTCTCGCCATGCTGTTGGCCATCCAGCAGGAAAGATCCTACATTTCTCACCTACACCTGTAGGCTTGTCTTGAATGGAAAAGAGGCATTATTTTCCTCTTGAGACCTTGTGGTTGACATCTGTCAAACGCTGATGATATCTGATGATGTAGACTCCAGAATACAAATCATTGAGTACACCAGACTCTGCAACTTCAAGAAAATGTAGGGGATATTTTTAAACATCATTTAGCAACCAAATCAACAAATTTAACTAATTTTAGAGTAGAGTCCAAAAATTGGTGGGCAATGGACCAACTAGATAAACTGGAAACGTGGATATTAAACAACCAAATTCTAACTTTTGAACAACTCAGAGCTAATTTTAATATTACTTTAAGAGAACATTACACACCTGGTGGGAGTGCCCAATTGCCCAAAAAATTTGGACCAAATCTTTAGAAATCGCCTCAGTAACTCTGAAGAAAAATATCCACCCATCAATAGACTTATGCTTGCTCAGCAATTACCGGATATACTCGAGTATAAGCCGACCCGAGTATAAGCTGAGGCACCCATTTTACCACAAAATACTGGGTAAAATGAGTGACTCGAGTATAAGCCGAGGGTGGGAAATGTGCTCCCCCTGTGTCCCTCTTGTGCTCTCTGTGTCCCCCTCTCTCTCCGTGTCTCTTCTCCCCTCTCCCTTCCCTGTGTCTCTTCTCCCCTCTCCCTTCCCTGTGTCTCTTCCCCCCTCCCTTATCCCCCTCCTCAACCTCACTCCTCAACCTCCCTCCTCATCCTCCTCCTCATCCTCAACCTCCCTCCTCATCTGCCCTCCTCAACCTCATCCTCCCTCCTCATCCTCCCTCCTCATCCTCAACCTCCCTCCTCATCCTCAACCTCCCTCCTCATCCTCAACCCCCTCCTCATCCTCAACCTCCCTCCTCATCCTCAACCTCCCTCCTCAATCCCCTCATCCTCAACCCGCCTCCTCAACCCCTCCTCATCCTCAACCTCCCTCCTCAACCACTTCCTCAACCTCCCTCCTCAACCTCACCATCCTCAACCCCCTCCTCAGCCTCAACCCTCCTCAACCTTAACCCCCCCTCAACCCCAACCCCCCCTCCTCAACCTCCCTCCTCAACCCCCCCATCCTCAACCCCCCATCCTCATCCTCTCTCCTCAACCCCCCCATCATCATCCTCTCTCCTCAACCCCCATCCTCAACCCCCCTCCTCAACCCCTCCTCCTCATACAGGGGGGATGTATTTAGGGGGGTTTAGGTGGAGGAGGGGGCTTGAGGGGGGGTTTAGGTTGAGGAGGGGGAGGGAAAGAGACCGGGGGGTAGAGAGACACACGGGGGGGTTAGAGACACCCGGTGGGGGGGGGGGGGTGTAGAGAGACACAGGGGGTAGAGAGACACAGGGGGGAGAGTATAAGCCGAGGGGGCCCCTTTTTGCCTTAAAAAAGGGCTGAAAAACTCAGCTTATACTCGAGTATATACCGTATACTCCTTTGGTTTCGCCAAAAAAGGGAGAACCTCAACACATAACATTCAAGAAGTTATAAATAAATTAAACATAATAATGATTAATGATAGAATGACCCACTAATTTTTCAACATTTCCCCTTTATTCCTTGAAATTTGGGACCGCTGACTTAATTCCCCACATACAATTACAACTGTATAATAATTCGCTGTCCCACCTTTCCTTCAAACTTCCTCCTTTTTACTTCACCAAAACGTGATTAGTCCGATGTCGGCTCCAGGAACGGAACATGTAAGCAGTAGATGAGTAACTTTCGGCTCTTTGCTTGATGTAAACGAAAATTTTATCAGCCCTATTAAATTTGAAGCCCGTAGTGGCATCAGCACACCTGCAGGGGTTGAAAAATCGGCTGCGTTACAGAGCAACCATGCCGCGAGTTACAGGCCAGAGACGCAAACCCGTAAACCATGCTTGCGCGTGCTGGATGTGCGGCCGTGTACATGCTCAATTAGTCAAACCCGTAGTTACGGGTTTAGACGGAGCCAATGGCAAAAAGGGGGTTAGATTTCAAAGACTTATGGGTTTCAATTACGAGTTTCGATCGGACCCGCATTCCAGATATAATGCCATATTGATAAAGCCATAAATATGATATTCAAGTCCATGCGAGTTCCATTATATGTATTAACACGGAAATTAAACATAATATAAAGTATTTTATATTGCAGATTTTCGAGCTTGAGCTTGTTGTGCTATTCATTCTAATACCTAACATCACTTTCCATTTAATTATAAGTACAGTAGTGTGTGTATATTTGCATTCACAGTGCAACGTATAGGACTTTAACCCTTTGGCTTTTTGGCTCCATTTGCTGGTTACGGGGTTGAACGCCAGTGGATTTGTTGCAATTTAATAGCGTGATTGGAACATAACAGTTACGGGCTTGAGAGAACAAAGGATCTGCGGCCGCAGAGTTCAAATTTGGACATCCCATGCGTTTTTTTCGCCCTTAACCTACAAGTCATTAGTGGGTTGCTTTACAAGGCCAATTTAATAGCCTTGCGGGCTCCGTTACGGGCTACAGTAGGGCTGTATATCTGTCAACTTTAAGAGTACTGCTTGACCTAGGCATGAGGTACTTAGTACTTAACTAAACAAAACATACCCCGAACCCAATAATGACAGACCCAATAATGACAGACAACTGCTGACGACCACCGAGGGAGCCCAACCATTTGAAGTCTCCAGGAACCCCATGCCCAGGAGACCTCATGACCCTCCTCTCTTCCTAGGTGCCAACCTGGGGCTGAGCCTCAGGGGTGGTCTTGATTGCTGCGTCGGATGACCACTTCACTCTCTTCAGCTGGATTCTCTCTTGGAGTCACTGCCCTCAACATGTCCTGCAGCCACGATAAACACGCAGCGCCACTTGTTCTTTAATCTGCTCAATCAACAGAGCCATGGTAGGTGCAGACATGGTTGGTCCTCTCGCATGTGCTCCTGCAGACTGTAACATTAAGGGCGGGAATATTTGCTTTTGCTCCCTGTAAACTCCTCCCACCAACACTCTCCACCAATTACTACTTGACCCTAGCCCGGTCAAAAAGCCCCTTCCCACTTGCTATTACCAGGGGCTGGCAATTCAGAACTCGCACAAGGGAACCCCCTTTTCCCCTCCCATTTGTTAAGTTTATAGCTCTTTACAGTATGCTCTTAATAGAATACATAAAGCTGTAAAGTGCTAATGTTTATTAACTTATATCTTGATTATGTTTAAACTAGCGACTTGCCCGTCAAAAATGACGGGGTAATGAAATTTCAAGGTATGGGAATGCTGTTTGAACCAGAATGTAAACAGTTTTGGACTGTGAAGACTTTCGGCGCTCATTGGGAGGCTTGCGCTGAGCGCCTTTGGCGCTCATCGCATGCCTCGCAATGAGCGCCTCTCCTGTTGTGTACTTTTGGTCCTCTGAGAGAGATATATATTTCTATGTATATGTAGTTAAGTAATAATGAATGATTTCCTTAATCAATGAATATACTTTAATTATTTATAATTGATATATGCAGTGAGCAATAGGCTGAAGAGCTAACAATCTGTTTGTATTTTGCGTCTGCATAGAATATACATTGTGAGTGTTGGTGCCCGGCTTATAAAGTGTAATGAATGGTCCAAGTGTGCATTGTAAATAGGCTGCGTGCGCGAGGTAAAGCCGTTGGTTTATTGTGTAAAGCGGCATTGTATAGTCGTAATGTTATTACTGTGGTACGCGTCTCGTGAGCATTTTACGGCTTTTGTAATAGTGTATCTTGTAGGTCGTAGTGTGATGTGTAAAGTTTTACGCGTTTGCAGTGTTTTGCGTGGTCATGTCGCCTTGTTTTCATTTTTTGCGCCGGCCATTTTTTTCCTCGCTTAGGCGATTTTCCAGTGGCGAAAATCGTCGAAATCAAGTTAAATTTGCGTTCCAACTCACTCACAGACGTCCTGGCTGTTGCCCCATGCTGTCTGTGATGTTTTTGTAAATTTTGGGGGTTTATTTAGTGTGTTTTTATTGTTTTTGACCTTCGTCGTTCGGCCACTAATCTTGTAAGTCCCGCGGTTCTGAACTGCTTGCACGCCAAGGTGATCCCGCGTTTAGGAAGTGTTTTTTGGCTAAGTCCCGCGCTTTGTAATGGCTTAACGGCTTGCCTCGCTACGCAAGGCACGCGGGCGATGAGCACTTTTGGCGCTCATCGCCCAAATGCTATGTGTTAACAGCTCGTCTTGCTTTGCGAGGCTTGCAGCGATGAGCGCCTTCGTCACTCATCGGCTCGCAGTTTGACAACTATTATATGTGATGGAAAACGGAAAACGTGGTAAGAATGTTGCAGACTTACTAGAAAAGAATGAAAATGCTCATAACTTCATATCACAGTTTTTTTTAATGTTTTACAAAATGTTTGTAACAATAAAAGATTATTGATCGAAAAATGAAGGGGAGTGGTTAATATGGATTCAAAAATGTGCGTGTTAATTGTTTTTATGTTGTAGGGTATGCATTTTTTGGTTTTATTTACAGGGTAACGTAATATTAGTTTTACTATAAGAAACATATCCCGGACATTATATTGTCAGAGGTATTAGAAGTTTTCATTGAACATTCCTCTAGCTCCCTCTGTAGGTGGTGTAGGAGAAGGGGCTGAGAAGTAAAGGAATATGGTATTTCTGTTTCGGGTCTTTGATGGTAAACACAACCTATAAGAAGACAAAAAACAGTACAATGTCAGCAAGGTCTGCTGGTAGGAGAGCAGGTTGTGGACCACTTTGATGCACCAAATATCTCCAAAGTTACATGAGCGCTACTAGACTACCTATAAATGAAAGTAACATTATGTCAGCACATATGGCAGCACCAAAATCTTGGAGGTTGACCAAAATGATAATGAGTATTGCGGATTGAGCATGTTTCCAGACCTAAACCCTATTAAGCATCTGTAGGGGATCCTCAAACCGAAGGTGGAGGAGTGCAAGGTCTCTAACATCCACCAGCTCCGTGATGTCATCATGGAGGAGTGGAAGAGGACTCCAGTGGCAACCTGTGAAGCTCTGGGGAACTCCATGCCCATGAGGGTTAAGGCAGTGCTGGAAAATAATGGTGGCCACACAAAATATCGACACTTTGGGCCCAATTTGGACATTTCCACTTAGGGGTGTACTCACTTTTGTTGCTTAGACATTATTGGCTGTGTGTTGAGTTATTTTGAGGGGACAGCACATTTACACTGTTATACAGGCCGTACACTTACTACTTCACATTGTAGCAGAGAGGCATGTCTTCTGTGTTGTCAAATAAAAAGATATAATAAAATATTTACATGTGCGGGGTGTACTCACTTTTGTGAAATAGTATATATTAACAATAAAGTAAACAGTTAAATATATAGAAACAAAACCTATGAATGAAAACGTTTCAGAAATCACAGAAATGCATTCCCCTAATAGATTGTTACACTCTTTCAATCACTTCCAATACAAAGACTGTGTGTTACCCACTTATTTACAGTTTATATCTGTAACGGAGTTGGAACACAAATCCAATATCTCCGCTGGTATACAGTAAAATATCCAAGAAGCACTACAGTCTCACCATCCCCAACCTCCCATATTGGACGACACTCAATTGGGAGTCAAATAATACTGTCTTTATTTTGTTGTGCAGAAATATATATACACATCTCTTCCCACAGGCAATACACATCCCCCATAGTTGGCCACACAATACACATAGAGGGACAATAGGTGTGGTCACACCTCCCTGAGGCTACCTGGCTACTTTGATACAATCAGACATTGATCAGATTATCCTTCCCTTTGTTCTATGTCTCATAATGAAAACACTTTATACAATAGACTTCCTTATCTTATGAGGAGTCTCTGTAATAGGATTATCTATTAGCCTAGTAGCTGTAATATTCTGAGCCAATATATTCTGTAGAACATAAAACAACATATCTACAGTACAGCAATGTGATCATATTTTAACCATAACCATAAAACAGGGTAAAACAGTGATGGGTTCCGTTACAATATCTATTTTCTGTATAATCATGTGAATAAATAGAAATAATTATAAAGCAAAAAAGAAAATGGTGCCGACCACATCTAGTGATTTTGATGGCCCTTTGACTAGTCTGAACATAATAAGCAATCAATAAAATCATGTTGATCATACTGTAGAAACTTGCAGATCTTAGATTATTTTGGAATTATTTGTTGGTAAAGTGTGTTTCCGTCGCGTTTTCCAGCGGCCGATATGAGGAGGAAATGCTGAACATTACAGTGGGTAATATGTGTTACTTATTATTTGTTTGATCATTACTTATGCTTTGGTTGGTCATTAAAGATGTCGTTTTGCCGTCACGGAAAGATTTTTGTTAATTTTTTTGATTGGACCAGAGTTGAAAGTGATTTTTTTTTCCGACTTGTGATATTTTTTTGGGAGCCTCTGTTAGCAGTATTTAAACTTAAGATAACATATCTGCCATTAATAATATATCCACACACATTAAAGATGACCTCTCGCACTATGTATCAAAATTAAGGTAGTCTGAACTACCTTTATCTGATGAAGAAGTTATTGCGAAACGCGTTGTACTTACATCTGTGTAGACATATTTTGTTGCATTCTTTCTCGGCTGAGGCCCGTCTTATTACCTTCCAAATTTTTGAGTTTTTCTTATTTTTGCAGCATTTTTCCTTATTTCAAGTGTCAAAATACTGGCATTAATTGTGTTTTTTATTTATTATATGTATTGACATAATAAAATGTTTGTGATTGTTACCTTTATACTGAGCCTTTTTTTACCTTTATATTGTTTGGCCAGCAGCTGTTTTTGAATGCACTGTAGCACGTATTTCATGAACATAAATACCCTCAAAACATTCCAATATATAGCCACATTAAATTCCAAGCCCGTAAGTGCAACGTGAGACCCGCAATAGCTGCGGGCTCGACATTTGGCCGAGTTACAGAGCTATTAAATAAGAACATGCTGTGAGTTATGGGCTTGAGATGCAAACCCGTAAACCATTTGTTGAATGTTGTATGCGCGGCCGTGAACGTAATCAATTAGTAAAATACAGTAATTATGGGTTTAGATGGAGCCAATGGCAACAGAGATCGTCATAATTACGTCACTGAAAAATGGAGGTTGTATTTCAAAGTCTTATGGGGTTCAATTACGAGATACCATCGGACCCACGTTCCAGATATAATGCAATATTGATAAAGCCGTAAATATGATATTCTAGTCCATGCGAGTTCCATTATATGTATTAACACATTGATTGCCGGGATTGATATAACACGGAAATTAAACATGACATAAAGTATTTTTTTAGGCAGATTTACGGGCTTGAGAATGTTGTGCTATTAATTCTAAGACCTAACATCACCTTGCCTGTTCATAAGAGTACAGTAGTGTGTGTATATGTGAATTTACAGTGCTACGGGTTGGACTTTACCCCCTAGCGGGGCCTTTCTAGCACTCTTTGGCTTCTTGGCTCCATTTGCGGAGTATGATTGGAAACCGAACAGTTACGGGCTTGACAGATCAAAGGATTTGTGGGCGCGCAGTTGAAATTTCCACGTCCCGTAGCCTTTTCTCGCCCTTATCCCGCAAGTGGTTGACTTACTTCATGGGTCTAATTTGATAGTCTTGCGGGCTACGTTACACGCTATGGTTTTAAACGTTAGGGGAATTTAATGTGGCTAATAGTTTTTAAGGGCGGAAGAATACTTTTAGAAACCTTGCCCATGTCTTCAGTTTTGCTGAGGGTCCACTTTTATAGGTGAACTATTAGGCTTATTTATTTAGCAGTGAGGATGTTACCTCCACATAGGGGTAGAAGCTCTCCTGCTGCATCTTCTTCCAATACTCCTCTGTATCGAAGCGCAGCTGGTAGGTGCCAGCAGTAAGTGCCTCCCCTCTCAGGATCCCCGGGCAGCGCCCATCCTCATTAGTGACACTGTGTAAGGAGCAGAGAGTTACATTGGGCACTAAGGACACCTAGGGCACCGGACTTACCTTCTGCTCACCTGTTCCCACTTGCCAGTGGCAGCATTGTGCTTAGACAGAGTCAGGGTCAGGTCTTTGGCAGGGACCCCCTGAGCTGTGTTCAGGACATGAGTGGTCAGTGAGCTCCCAGCGCCCCCCGACATTTGCTGAATAGAAATATGAGACATTACCAGCAAGTAGCTGCACATCACACGACACCTGCACACTCTGCTAATACTGTAAGGTATCTGGCCACAACTCTATATGCACTACTACTGCTTCGAAATACAACTATTTTTTACTATATCCAAACAAATCTGTTGTTTTTTGTGTTGTTCAGTCATTTCCGACTCACTGTGACCTCATGGACCATAACACACCAGGCACATCTTTATGTCCATGGTCATGCTGATCCACTTGGTATTTATGGCAGTGATACTGGAGTGGGTTACCTGTTCCTTCTCGAGTGGGCCACAGCATACAGCTCCTAGTATTGCTAGGTGGTCTCCCATCCAAGTACTTACCAGGCCCAACCCTGCTCAGCTTCAGGGTGGTGTCACCTCTTGGTTCCCTGACTGGAATTGAATCATGGTGACAGTGGGGAAAGCACTGAATCCTAACCACTGGACCACCAGGGAAAACTGTGAAATATGTATAGACAGAAATCAAAATAACTCCTCTTCATCTGCACACTGTACTGTATCTCTGTATCTGAATTCTTGTACAATGTCCAAACACAACATTTTACCCTAATTTCCAAAGTATGCCCTGTTAGTTTGCGCCATCATCATTCTGTATTATGCGCACACTAAGGTTTAGTGATATACCCACTAAATATGGGCCCAATCCTCCATACAGAAATATATTCTGTAGAGCTGACACTTCAGGCTTTTATCTCAAAGACTTGACCGAAAACAATAGATGGGCCTGGAAAAAAGTGGACATGGCCAGAGCTTGCCTATAAATGTGGGACTTTCTTTAAAAAAAGTGGCATTTAAAAGGCTAAGAGGGGGTCTCGGCTACAAAGACGGACTGTCCCTACATAAGAGGAAAAACTCAGAAACATGCTGTTCCTCTCTATTGACCATCAATCTTGTCGCAGGTGCAGTATATAAATATATATATATACTGTATATATATATATATATATATATATATATATATATATATATATATATATGCCGTATACACCCGAGTTTTTCAGCCCTTCTTTTAAGGCTAAAAAGGGCCCCCTCGGCTTATACTCGAGTCACTCTCCCCCCCGTGTCTCTCTATCGCCCCCCATGTCTCTCTAACCCCCCCCCCCCCCCGTGTCTCTCTACCCCCCGTGTCTCTTTCCCTCCCCCTTCTCATCCTCAACCCCCCCTCCTCATTCTAACCCCCCCTAAATACCTCCCCCTCTCCCCTCACTTACCTGCTTACCTGCGCCGGCACCCGGTATATGCTAATGACGTGGCGCGCATGTGACGTCACATGCACGCCGGGTCAAGAAGGAGCGGAGGCCGGAGCAGAAGCAGGTAAGTAAGGGGAAAGGGAGAGGGGGAGGTATTTAGGGGGGTTTAGAATGAGGAGAGTGGTTTAGGTTGAGGAGGTAGGTTGAGCTGGGGGGTTGAGGTTGAGGAGGGAGGTTGAGGATGAGGAGGGAGGTTGAGGAGGAGGGGGGTGGAGGTTGAGGAGGGGGGTTGAGAAGGGGGTTAAGGATGGGGGGTTGAGAAGGGGGTTAAGGATGGGGGGTTGAGGAGGGGGTTAAGGATGGGGGGGTTGAGGAGGGAGGATGAGGTTGGGGGGGTTGAGGAGGGAGGATGAGGATGGGGGGTTGAGGAGGGGGTTGAGGAGGGAGGATGAGGAGGGAGGTTGAGGATGAGGAGGGAGGTTGAGGAGGGGGGTTGAGGTTGAGGAAGGGGGTTGAGGTGGGGGTTGAGGATTGGGGGGTTGAGGATTGGGGGGTTGAGGAGGGAGGATGAGGATGGGGGGTTGAGGATGGGGGGTTGAGGATGGAGGTTGAGGAGGGGGGTTGAGGATGGGTGGGGTTGAGGTTGAGGAGGGAGGTTGAGGATGAGGAGAGAGGTTGAGGAGGGGGTTGAGTATGAGGAGGGGGGTTGAGGTTGAGGAGGGGGGTTGAGGAGGGGGTTGAGGATGGGGGGGTTAAGGAGGGAGGATGAGGATAGGGGGTTGAGGAGGGAGGATGAGGATGGGGGGGTTGAGGAGGGGGTTGAGGATGGGTTGGTTGAGGAGGGAGGATGAGGAGGGAGGTTGAGGATGAGGAGGGAGGATGAGGAGGGAGGTTGAGGAGGGGGTTGAGGTTGAGGAGGGAGGTTGAGGTGGGGGTAGAGAATGGGGGGTCGAGGAGGGAGGATGAGGAGGGGGGTTGAGTATGGGGGGGTTGAGGATGGGGGGTTGAGGATGGGGGGCTGATGAGGGATGTTGAGTATGAGGAGGGCGGTTGAGGAGGGGGGGTTGAGGATGGGGGGTTGAGGATGGGGGGGGTTGAGGATGGGGGGGTTGAGGAGTGGGTTGGGGATGAGGAGGGAGGTTGAGGATGAGAAGGGAGGTTGAGGATGAGGAGGGAGGTTGAGGATGAGGAGTGGGGTTGAGGAGGGAGGTTGAAAATGAGGAGGGTGATAAGGGAGAAGGGGGGGGGGGGAGACAGGGAAGGGAGAGGGGGGAAGAGACACAGGGAAGGGAGAGGGGAGAAGAGACATAGAAGGGGGGACACAGAGGGCAGCACATTTCCCACCCTTGGCTTATACTCGAGTCACTCATTTTTCCCAGTATTTTGTGGTAAAATAGGTGCCTCGGCTTATACTCGGGTCGGCTTATACTCGAGTATATACGGTAGAGATATATATATATATATATATATATATATATATATATATATATATTGTGACAGGGCGCCCCCTTCTGACGGGGTTTGCGTCCTGCTCTTTTACATTTTTAGGGAGGAAAACACAGTAGGCTTGTCAGAGGCTTAATTGACTGCTGTTTATTTGTCAGCGCCAATAAAAAGAAAACAGTGCTTATACTCAGCAATAAAACAAAATACTACGTAAACAGACTTACTATGACCTGGAACGCCCTGTCTATCCCTGAGGTCACTACTCGGCCTGCAGGTAAAATAAACACTCCCCCACTGTCTCTTCTGGAAGGAGTAGCTTTCGCACAATAGCGCCACCTAGTGGCCAGGATACAGTCAGTCTCTTAAAAAGGTTGTATTGCCTCCTTGTGGCCTGGTTACAAAGAACCTCTTCTTTCAGTTATATTGCCACCTTGTGGCCAGGATACACATCATCTACTCTTTAGTTATATTGCCACCTTGTGGCCAGGATACACATCATCTCCTCTTTAGTTATATTGCCACCTTGTGGCCAGGTTACACATATTTTCTAGTACATCTGGAAGTCTCTTCCACGGTACTCTTTACAACTTCGTGGATGAAGCATAGGGCCCGCCCGTCTCTCCCGTATGCTTCACCCCAGGGACCCTTGAATATATAACAACACCAACTTGGGGCATAATAAGTCTTGGTACATTCCTTCTGAGGCCTCTGTCAGCTACACACACGCTAGGCCTTTAAGGCAACTCTGCCTGGGGATTCTCACTAATCCCTTCACACTTCTCTCTTCACACTCAGCCTCTTCCCTGGGGCATAATACGTCTGGGCACCTTCACTGAGAGGCCTCTGTCACCTACACCCATGCTAGGCCTTTAAGGCAACTCTGCCTGGGGATTCTCACTAATCCCTTCACTTACTTGGTGTCCTGAGGCTGTATTCACTCTTCCAGCTCACACGTCCTGCGACTGCAAACAGCTCACACGACTTGCTGTTGTCCCAGTACTCCCAGTCACAGTAAATGAAGTGATCTTACAGGCTTGTTCACAAAACTTCACTGTAACTCCACACAGGATCACCTTCCAGCTCCACTCTGTGGCTTGCTCTGACGGCAGCTCACAACCTGCCCAGAGCCTAGCCAGCCAGCCACACCCCCTTTCCATGTCTGCTTTCAGGCTTTTAAAGGGAAGTTGCACAAATTAGGAGTTCTTCAGAAGTTTTAACTCCGTCACTCCTGTCAAGAACTCCATACTCCACTTGCTTGTCATATCAAATAAGGGCCAAACGGTCACAATATATATATATGAGATAGATCGATCTTGCAACAGTTGAGGAAGCTGAATAGTTGAGGGGTAGCTGAGATGTAGCTGAGTGGAACCATTGCTCCACAACAGCATTTGGTGTTGTGTGGCCTGTAGCTACACCCTAACTGGCCTGCTAAGAGGGCCAAGGGCCAAGTGATGTGAGGAGAAAAGGAAGGAGACCTATGAAAAAGTGATTGAGGCGATGGAAAGCGTGAATGAGGTAAAATCTGCGAAGGCTGGTTTAGGCCTTATGGAAAGCGTGAATGAGGTAAAGCCTGCGAAGGCTGTTGTAGGACTTATGGAAGATGTGAGGGAGGAAAAGCCTGCAAAGGCTGGCTTATGACATATGGAAGGCTCGAGTAAAGTAAAAAATGTGCAGATTTTGTGTAGAATCCGCAAAGGAGGCTTGTGAAAGCACAAAAGGTCTAAACTTGAGCATGCACAAGGGATGCAGCTTAGGAGATTCAGGCCCAACCCCGCCCAAGAAGATTTGGAAAAGTTGAGAAGCTTAGTAGATATGGTCCAAAGTCTGCAAGAAAAGTCGAAACTTAGTAGACTTGGGCCAAAATCCACCAAGGAGAGCTTTAGAAGGGCAGAAAGCTTACCTTTGATAATGGCTAGAAGTGGAACCATTGCTATCCAGCGGCGGGGCGGGGCCTCGCAGACATAAAGGGCCAAAAGGCAGCGCCAAGCTTGCAGATGTAAGGCTTAGAAAGTGAAATGACAAGAGTGTAGAGAAAGCACCCTGCAGGCACAGGCTCAGAAATAAACTGAGCAAAGGAGAAGAGGACAGGAAATGCTCATGAAGGCTGAAAAGGCCCCTCCTATGGGAAGAGGCAGAGTGAGAGAGGGCCCCTCACACAAACCCAGGTATCACCCTGGAAATATATATAAATAAAATATATATATTTATATATATATATTAAAAAAAAAAAAATATATATATATATATATATATATATGGACCTCACTTAATGTTACCCCCTTTAGCTATAACTCTGTTTTTGCGTGCTGATTCCAGTTTAATGCAACGCATCATCATAACGCGGTTGGACGTGAGCCTCAGTGTTTTTCTGCAGCAGTAAGGAGGAAAGGTGCTATCCTGGATGCCAAATAACGAGCCAAATTGAAAGAATCAACCATTTACTGAAAGGTTCAGAATGTTTGTCATGTTCCTTTTTTTCTCATCATGTGGTTGCTAACTGACCAATGAAATCCACAGTAATTGTATTATTTTACTGTATTACAGAAAATGAGCGAGCATAAAGAAGATCCACCAAAATTGAGACGTCAAAGCATTTCGCTCAATGTCAAGATGCAGGCGCTGAGGCGCAACGTCAAGTGGGCATCTTCAACTATCCGAACATATTCTGCGGAAAAGATAACCCGATCCAGAAGCTATGCCTTGGAGGAAATGGAGAAAAGTCTTTCCATTTGGATTGATGATGAAAGAGAATGCAACATGGCACTGAGTTAGGTAGTCATCATGTAAAAGGCCAAAAATAATCTATAGCCATTTCAAAAGACAAACACCGGATGCGACTGAAAACTTTGCATCTAGCAGCGGTTGGTTCGATAGATTCAAACAAAGAAGCAACATGCGAATCATTGGAGAAGCGTCGAGTGCGGATAATGAAGCTGCTGCAGCCTTTACATCGACTTTACAAGTCATCATTGAAAGATGGAATTATCCTCCAGAACTTGTTTTCAATGTTGACGAAATTAGACTATTCTGGAAGAGAATGCCAAAGCGCACATTTATATTGAGCGAATTGAAGCGTGCACGGAAACGCCAGTGGAGATTTCAAGATAAAACCATTGTTGGTGTACCATTCCAAATCCCTAAGAGCCATGAAAGGGATTCCCAAAATCGAGTTTAACTGTCATATGGAAATTTAATCTGAAATCTTGAATCATCATGACCATTTTTGTCCATCCGTACAATGCTTTTGTAGGCGTAAAAAAATGTAACCTAAAACTCTATTACTCTTTAGATAAGTCCTTTAGATTGTAAGTCTGCGAGTTTTCAATCTTGAAAGGCGCTTTGGAGAAAGCACTATGGACACTGGATTCTAAGCTCAAACACAGGGCCCTCCATTATTAGCAATCTTTTAATATTGAATTTCTCTTTGTCTGGAAATTAACTTATGTATAGCGCTACAGAATATGTTGGTGCATTACAAATAAACAATAATAATTGATCGATAATTGTTTGACTTAGACTGTTGCATCCAAGTTGAAGTAGTATTTCTGCCACCCTGGTGGTCCAGTGGTTAGGATTCAGTGCTTTCCCTGTTGTGACCTGGGTTCGATTCCACTACTTCTTTAATGAAGCCAATGGATCAGGGGGTCATTGCAACCATTAAAGCGTTTTATCTTCGCCACACATTTCGAAAACTTATCGACAATACAGACATTAAAAATAAAGAATTTTGGAAGAAATGTAACATCATGCAGGACGTAAGTGACATCAATCTGGAAAGAAGTGAAAAATAACAAAGTATAAAAGGAGTGTGGAGGAAGATATGGCTGGAACTATCCAGGGATGTGAAATCTGAAGAGCCCACTGTTGCCCAAATTGTTGACCTGGTCAATATGGCAGGACTGGGAGATGCTGATGCCCAGGATATTGAGTAGTTGTTGCAAGCTTCTGGTGAGAGCCAACAACAATCTGCAAGATCTGGCAGAACAAGACATTCAGGCAGGCTCCGAAAACAGTGATTCAAACAGAGAGGAACCCAAAGAACTTGCAACAGATTTCTTCACTAAAAGTTTGAAGACCATGACTGAAATTGTCGATTGATTTGTGGCAAATTATCCAGACTTTGAGCAGAAAAGCAAGACAAGGAGTTTTGGGTGTGATCTCTTGTTACTAATATCTGCTAGATAAAATAATTCAAAAATGGAAGTGGACAAGTTTATCTCCCAAAAAAATCCAGCATGAGCCAGAAGCATCAACATCACCAATTTAAAGTTTATACTATACTAGCGAATTGCCCGTCAAAAAATGACGGCAATGAAATAGTAAGGTAGCTAAATTAGTAAATGAATATATTGTACCTATTTTGAAGCATTGTGATGAAGAGCTGGCAATCTGTGTTGATGCTGCTGCAGCATTAGTGGTGTGGAGCTGCTGTATAAGCATGCTGAATGTGTGCAGTGTAACACTGTGCGTGCGCGAGACCAAACCGTTAGCGTAGTCGTGTACTTCCGCATTGGTGTAAAATGGCGAGTAATGTGTGGTATAGGTCTGTATCGGAATATCCGTAGGTGTTTTGTGGTGTTTTGCGAGTTTCTTGTGGTGTTTTGCGAGTTTAGAGTGCTGTAGCCTCGTTTTCGTTTTGTTCGGCGGCCATTTTTTCTCTCGCTTCGTTTTTTTTTTAGTCTCTAAACTGTTTTATTTCGAGTAAAATCGAGGTGTAAGTTGCATTTTTGAGGTCCTGGGTGCTCCCTCTTGGTGTAGGTAAGTTTTTTATGTATGTGCTGTGTGTATGTATTGTGTTTTAAATGTTTGTATGTCGGCGTGTTGCGTCCGATGTTTGCGAGGTCGTAATGTGTGGTAACGTGTTTCGTACGTTGTTTGCGTGCCTCGTAAAATTTAGCGAGTGTCGTAATTTGTGTGTCGTGTTTTTTGAGTAGCAACGTGAATTTTGCGAGGGTTTGAGGCCCTTGCCCAGTGACCTCGCCAGCAACTGAGTCCCTCGCTTCGCGAGGGGCCTCAGTTGGTGGCATGGAGCGCCGAAGGCGCTCCATGCCAGCAACTGAGGCCCTTGCCCAGTGACCTCGCCAGCAACTGAGTCCCTCGCTTCGCGAGGGGCCTCAGTTGCTGGCATGGAGCGCCTTCGGCGCTCCATGCCAGCAACTGAGACCCGTGCCCAGTGACCTCGCCAGCAACTGAGGCCCTCGCTTCGCGAGGGGCCTCAGTTGCTGGCATGGAGCGCCTTCGGCGCTCCATGCCAGCAACTGAGGCCCTTGCCCAGTGACCTCGCTACGCGAGGGCCGCGGCCCTCGCTTCGCGAGGCCCGCGGCTCGCTACGCGAGCCCGCAAGCGTGAGCAACGACTCGTACGCTCACAACTATATATGTGATATACTGACCAAAGCAAAATGTGGCAAGTTCCTAAAGAGTTGGGAATATCAGATAATCTCTTCTGCCTCCTGAGGAATCTGTATGTGGACTAAGAAGCCACGTTCAGAACAGAGCATGGAACAACCGAATGGTATAAGATCGGGAAAGGAGTTCGACAAGGCTGTTATCACCTTATTTATTCCACTTTTTCACTGAATACATTGTGTGTAAGGTCGGGCTGGATGGATACAAAGAGATATCAATAACCTCAGATACAGGAATGATACTACTCTGAGGAACTAAAGGGCCTATTGATGAGGGTGAATTGACATAGAATTGTCACCTTTTGATTAGTGGTGCTTGAGAAAACTTTAAGAGGACTGAAAGACGATCCAATCAGTCAAGACTTAAGAACATCAAGACTAACTGCTCACTGGAAGTCTTGATCATGAAGTTAAAGCTCAAATATTTGGCCATATCCAAAGAAGACAAAATTCTATAGAGGAGTGGGCAAGTTTGGTACTGGAGAACCCTACACAGGCCAGGATTTGAGAGTATCCTTTTTGTGCTCAGATATGTAAATCAGGATGACTGAAGAAGTGATTGAAGTGCACAGCAGGGATATCCTCAAATCCTGGCCTGTGTGGGGCTCTCCAGGACTGAACTTGTCCACTCCTGCTCTAGAGAAGACTATGATTCGGGAAAGCTTGGAGGCACATGAAGAATAGGACAGCGAAGGCAGAGATGGATAGATGAGGTAATTAAAGCAATGGACATGAGCTTGAGGGAGATATGAAGGCAGAGGCTGACAAATGTGCCTAGCATGCTACGGTCCTTAGGGTCACAGAGAGCTGGAGATGACTGAATGACTAAACCACAACATCAAAATATATAATGGTATCCTCCTCTTTGTATTTGAATTTGTCATATTCCTCTGTTTTTTTTATTTTTTTATTAATTGAAATTATAATGTAATTTTATTATGTATTAGTTCAATGTATTAATCTAATATTCAATTTATTATCAGTATATATTTTTAGAATTAATTATGCACACTCATGCTTCTTCCAACTCATATTTATACACACCAGACTAAACCTTTTTTTTACACATAGCTATACCTAAACATGTAAAACAGCCTGTAATGCCCATGTGAACACAAATAAATCTATTTATTTTAAGATACATATTGAACACACTAATTAAGCTGAAACTAAATTACACACAATGAACATAATAATATATACAGACACAATAAGATGCATGAACACTAAGTGAGCTATATTTTAGAAAATGTATACTAACATTCTGGTAGAAATACTTGGTCTTCCTCTTGGTCGTGGAGGTGGAGAAGGTTCTTGAAAATTCAGTAAATTGTCATTTTAAAGGGATAAAAATTATAATTTAAATGCCAATATTTCAGATATTTGTATGTTGACTATTCTATAACTATTCCTTGGGAAATCTTTGTTTCACATGATGTTAACAGTCTGGTATGTTTAAACAAAAACTTTTGTAAAGGTTTATTGTTGAATAAACATATTTATGAGTAAATAATCAGTTTTATGACCAAGATAACAGGGAGAGAGAGAGAGAAAGAGAGAGAGTGAGAGAGAGACACGTAGTCTGTTGCCTGTACTTAACCAAGACATTCCATGACACCTTTGTGACATTGTAAAATCAAACTTTACAGTTTGACATACTAAAAATAACCTTAGATATTAAATGCATTTGGTACAAAATGCTATAATCTTATACTGCCCCTACCGATTGTATGAAAAGTTATGGAAAACATTGTAAGGTAATTAAAATATCTACACTCATAGAAACACCTATTGGGTGGAGAATAGATAAGAAAATATTTTTTTCCAATAAAAAGGAAGAGAACAAAGGCTCTGAACTCTCCTTGCTGACTGTTCTTACTTACTGACCTGACTTTTCTTATTTTTTTCAGACTTTATTCAAACTTTAATTTCAATCTTTACTATTCTTGTTATGTACTCTACATATACTTAATGCAGAGACATTTAAATAATCAATTTCTTTAAATCTCAAACTAACTTCTTAACATAATTTCTATATACTTGATACATACTTCTTATATTACATAAAACCTATACAAAGGGAACCATTGAAGTACAAGACATTGGAATTGGGTATTGTATCAGCTTTGATTTTATCTATGTTTTCTTCATTACAATTAGTAAAATATATTATTAATTTACTATGATTAGATTGCTACATCAATATTTATCTGAATAGAACAATGTCACCATAATCTTGTAACTTTTAAGTCGACATACAATTTACAGGTACAGTTTATAAATATAATAAATATCAGATGTTATAGCAATCGAACATATTTTGATTTAGTACCTAATTGTAATGAAAAATATTTTCCTTTTGATTTTGAGATATCCTAATTAGACTACAAAATGTATATACCGTATATACTCGAGTATAAGCCGACCCGAGTATAAGCCGAGGCACCTATTTTACCACAAAATACTGGGAAAACCTCCCTCCTCATCCTCAACCCTCTCCTCAACCTCCCTCCTCAATCTCACCCCCCCATCCTCATCCTCAACCCCCCCATCCTCAACCTCCTCCTCAACCTCCCTCCTAATCCTAAAACCCCCTCCTCATTCTAAACCCCCCTCCTCACTTTACCCCTCTAAATACCTCTCCCTTTCCCCTCACTTACCTCCATCTTCAGCTTCTGCTCCGGCCTCCGCTCCTTCCGGCGTCTTGACACGGTTAATGCTAATGACGTGGCGCGCATGTGACGTCACGCCATTAGCATATACCGGGTGCCGTCGGAGCAGAAGCTGAAGATGGAGGTATGTGAGGGGAAAGGGAGAGGGGGAGGTATTTAGGGGGGTTTAGAATGAGGGGGTTTGAGGATGAGGAGGGAAAGAGACACGGGGGGTTAGAGAGACACGGGGGGATTAGAGAGACACGTGGGGGTTAGAGAGACACGGGGGGGGGGGGGGAATGATTCAAGTATAAGCCGAGGGGGGCCTTTTTAGCCATAAAAAAAGGGCAGAAAAACTCTGCTTATACTTGAGTATATACAGTACTTTTAAAATTGTATGGTAACTTAATAAATAGACATTTGTAAAACATATAAAAAATAATCAACCCATCTCTGAAATCATAATTACCATATCAATTATATAAAGCATATTGGGAAAGTTTTTTATATAATTATGTGGTCAACATGATAATAACCGATTCTTCATTATTTGGTATACCTTGATATTATATCTATTACAATTGTTTATACTCTCTTGATTGTTATATTGAAAGATAGTGATTTGATGTTATTTTTATTAATTGTAATATATATCTTTTCATGTAATACAGTTCTGTTTATTTCATGAGGCTAAAGCTTATATATATTTTGTTCTAAGAATTCAAATAATTAAAAATTGGCAAGTATATAAAACACATAATTTTAATTAATATTAATAAATGTTATTGATATTAATAATATTACCGTATTAATTGCCAAAATCACGCCAACGGGCTGAATTATTTGCATCCTTTTATACTTAGATGGCTAAACAAACCTCTTAATGACCACTTGACCAGGATTCGTCACAGGTTTGTATAATTCAACAGGTCTGACATAGGTGTAACTTCCATATGAAACAGTGTAATCACAGAAGGTTCAGCGTTAAATCATGGTTAAAGTGTCAGTCATCATTTTTAACTAAGTAGGCATTCTCTCCTTGCTATTTACCCAAACTATGAGACTTAATTGATCCCAAATTAGTGAAGACCTTGCTTTTGGATAGAAATTCACTAACTAAAAACTTCTGCAAAAAAAATATGCTGTGTGCTTAAATAGAGCCCTATTAAATTTACAGAATCACAATTTAATAAGGCTGTTGATCTTGAAAAGTAATTTGTGCCTAAAACAGCAACATTTAATATGAACTATGTAATACAAATTAGGAGTTATATTATTAACAACTAGTTGTACAGAACTTTATTTACAGCAAACGTTTTAATTTCTGCTATAACTGTTACTTTGCTGTGTTTTTTGTGGCACTGCAGACCTACCTTTTCAACGTTCACAATGATTGTTGCAGTAGATGTCATCAATGGCCCTGAAAATGGCTTTATGTTTGTCACGGTAACAAGGAGAACATATTTATTTTTTATCTCATAATTCAAACCCTATAACAGAAAAAAACAAAAATGTTGTGTCTAAGCTTTGATCAAACCATTAAAGGGACTCTTTAGGCAACATTATCCTCCTCAGTGTAATTTTCATCTAAAATTTATACTTCACTTACTTAAAAAAACGCTGTTAAAAAAACAAAACAGAAAAACAGTTTCTCGTCCGCTGGCCCTTCCCCAGTCTTCCTGTTCACTCTCATACAGGCTGTCATATTTCACACCAGTGACCTAAGATCATGCCCACAGGAGAGAGGTTTCACACTAGCAGTGTCTTATGATGCTCCAAGCAGACCGTAACAACATATGACACTGGTAGTGTGTAGCCCCTTACATCATAGGGGTGATACATGTCAACCTGCATGAGTGTGAACAGGAGGAAAGGGGGAGGTTCTACAAACAGAGAATCTGTAACTATGAGGCTTTCTTAGATAGAAGTTGTAACGGAACCCATCACTGTTTTACCCTGTTTTATGGTTATGGTTAAAATATGATCACATTGCTGTACTGTAGATATGTTGTTTTATGTTCTACAGAATATATTGGCTCAGAATATTACAGCTACTAGGCTAATAGATAATCCTATTACAGAGACTCCTCATAAGATAAGGAAGTCTATTGTATAAAGTGTTTTCATTATGAGACATAGAACAAAGAAGTATAATCTGATCAATGTCTGATTGTATCAAAGTAGCCAGGTAGCCTCAGGGAGGTGTGACTACACCTATTGTCTCTCTATGTGTATTGTGTGGCCAACTATGGGGGATGTGTATTGCCTGTGGAAAGAGATGTGTATATATATTTCTGCATATAACAAAATAAAGACAGTATTTCTTTGACTCCCAATTGAGTGTCGTCCAATATGGGAGGTTGGGGATGGTGAGACTGTAGTGCTTCTTGGATATTTTACCGAATACCAGCGGAGATATTGGATTCGTGTTCCAACTCTGTTACAGAAGTGAAGTGCACATTTTATATGAACAGTGCAATGAGGATGATACAATTAGTTAAAGTGACCAAGTTAATCTTTTTTTGAACATTTATTCTTCTTTTAGAGTCCCTTTAAGTAGTAAAAATCAGTATGATGAGAGAAAACTGACACTCAAAATAGCTGGTTTTCCCTTCACCTTTTACAAATGATCTAGCATTGTGTACTACCACTTCCTGAACCTTTCTTATTCCCGCACTATAGGAATAAAATTGAGTTTAATGCTTGCACAGTTCAGAACATGTCTAGAGACTACCATCTTGAAATGCTAGTCTGCAGCCTGTGGGGAAGGGTATCCTGCTGGGGTTAGCTCTTTTTTTTACTCATATTGTCAAGTGACTATTCATAGTGTCAGTCTTTCCGTTCTTATCTAAATGCATACTTTGTCCTATGTTGCTCGTTATCAGTTCATGTTCTTAATAAGAGTATGATATGACACTTGGAGCCTCATTCAATTAGACGGCCGCATCTCGCGGGATACAGACTGCATGTTTGCGGGTGTGCTACAATTCCGGTGCTATTCAATTGAACAAGCCCGCAAGTTATGGGCCGACAGCCGAGACCATAAAACATGCACTCGTATATAGCAGTTCAGGGCAGGAACATGATCAATTAAGCAAGGCCGTAACTACCTTTTTCGAAATAGCCAATAGAAAATGAGAGCGTCATCATTACGTCATTAAAACATGGAGGTTACATGTCAATCAACTAGCGTTTAGAGGTCCGATATGAGATTAGACTCGCAAAACCACAAAATACTAAATAATAACAATGAATGCTGATACTGTTCCATGTGGGTGGCCTGATATGTATTAACTCATTGATTCCCGAGATCGATATAACCCCTGAATAAAACCTAAAAAAATATTTTTGATAAGCGATTTGCGAGCTTGAGACTGTTGTGCAATTAATTCTAATGTCTATCATCGCTTTCTCGTTATTTACAGTGCATTATTGATTTTTTATTTGCATTTACAGTGCTACGGACATATGTTTAACCCCTTTGTCCTCTCTAGTACTTGTAGGATTTTCTCCTACATTTGCCGTTTACGGGTGTGAAAACATTTGCAGGCTTGGAGAATTGTAGCAATTGAATAGCCATTTGCGATTTTAGCAATCGTAACGCTTACAGACGTGAAAGATCAAAGGCTTAGATGGCCTGTAAGTTCCGGTTGTAACAACCGCAAGTATTTCAAGCCCATAACACGTAACAACGTCAATTGAATAGCAAAATAACTTACGGCCTCCATTACGGGCTCCAGTAACTTACAATGGCTCAATTGAATAAGGCTCTTGGTTAATATCTGGATTGCAATTTCCCGTCTGTGTCAACAATATCTTGTGGATTGCTTTTCATTACACCTAAATACACTGTTTAATAAAGGTGGGAACCCATTTTACCTTGACAGTTTTCACAAGACCAGTGTTGTCATCAGCTGTTGTAATGCTGAAAGCATCTGCTTTATTTCCCTTTATAATCCTGTACACAGCCCTCCAAACATCTGTATTGGGAGTATCCTCATCTGTACATGTCAGACGTGCAACTTCAAACCCGACTTCATTTTCCGGGACATTTTTTGTGTACTAGAAATAAGAGGACATTCATTAGATGTCAATGTTTTTTTTTAAACCATTTTACAAGTTCAAATACAGAGATACTATAATTATAAAATGGCAGTGCTATTCTACTCTATATATCAATAACATAAGCAAACAGTAGCGAATGTAAGCTATAAGGTAAACATAGGTGTATTGTTATGGTAAAACTATTTCTTCATCTTTGCAGAGTTATGTATTTATTTCCGGAACAAACAAATAACAGTAATTCAAAGAAAACTGAAAAAATCAACAAAACGTCAGACAGAGGCTAAAAAAAAACAAACAAAAAAAAAAACTTTTTCTATTTTTTTTTTGGTCCAGGAATGGGTACTTAGTTCTGACCTGAGACACAAGCTCTGTGCACATTTTAACAACATTGATTGCACCCATTGTAAGTATCACCCTGGGCAATGGCGTACTTAGCCCATATGGTAGAGCTGGTCCTGAAACCACATCAAATAAAATGGTACGCACTAACTCTTATCTTGGCATCATATTAACCTTCCTCACACTTAAACTGCAACCCTACAATGTCTCCCATTCCATATCTCCCATTCTCTATTACAACCCCTTTCTCTATGTGATCATCAATTACACATTCTCCTTGCTCTTGAGTAGTAACATATGGAGGTGAGACCTGGACCATAAAGAAGTGCCATAGAATTAGACCCGGACCTTTAAGAAGACTGAGCGCCTTAGAATTGACTCTTTGAATTGTGGTGTTACGGAAAACTACTTACTACAGGAAATCAAGACAAACTGTTCACTGGAAGGATTGACAATGAGGCTGAAGCTCAAAGATTTGTCTCATATCATGAGAATACAGGATTCCCTAGAGAAGATTCTGACGCTGGGAAAGATTGAATGTACATGAAGTAGGGGATGGCAGAAACTGAGATGGATAGATGAGGTCATTGAAGCAATAAACATGACCTTGATGGAGCTCAGATGGGCAGTGGCTGATAAATATGCCTGGTGTGCTGTGTTATGTAGGTCACAGAGAGTCAGACATGACTGAATGACTAACAACAGTGTGACATTTCAGCTAACCCTGGTTGTGGTTTTACACAATATGCTGTGCCTCACTCCTCCAAATCACCTCCAAATTTCTTGCAAATTTTCCTATGTATATTTTATTCAAGGCTCCATACATCGTTGCCTCATTAAAAGTCTCTCACCACTAATTTCCCTCTCATCATATCCACACTTTCTATCTACTCTTCCATTGTCTCTCTTCGTCACCTCTACGGTTTGCTAAGTACAGAGGGTTGAAAGCCTGTTTAGTAACTTCTTTGAGTATTCTTCCTTCTATAAACCATTTAAACAACTCACCGAAAATGAAGCAAGCACTTTAGGAGGTCTGGATCAACCTAATATCCAAACCAGATAGCAGTAAAATGGAAAATCCAAATGGAGATATCTATAGACGCATAATGAATGTCTTCTCTGTAGAATGATGTTGCACTTATGCCGTGATCACAAAAAGAACTCAACTATATAATTATATATATATACTATTAAATAACTTACGGACTACATGTTTATAATCAATAATCAGCTTCTGTTAAATTCCTGAAATTTGTCTCCCACCAGACGCCATTACCCTAAAACCCTTATTGTCATCGAAAAATGTTTTGTGTCACCATTGTCTAAATGTATTTCTGGATATGAGATCAAGATCCAGAATTAAATGCAATTGGTCAATTTATTCTAACTATTATATCCACCTTTCCTGCGTTTGTCTCTTGCATTTGGATATTAAAATCGACAAAGTCCAAACCCAAGGACAATTCTCGTCTTACCGTTTTTGGATTAAATATCGGTGGGTTGTCATTAGTGTCCGTCACTGTGATCACCACTTTACTAAGTTGCCGTGAGTCCATAACCTTGTAGATCTGCAGCTTGTATGACCAAGGTATACTGTGGGTATTTCTGAAATGATAATTGTATTTATTTATTTAATTGTGTCGTAGGTTGGATATGTAATTTCACCAAGTTTTCTTGGCACTGACTAAACATCTGGCATTTAAAAATGAACCTAAACTTACTAAATGACATGTACAGTGGATAGAAAAAGTCTACACACCCCTGTTAAAATGTCAGGTTTCTGTGCTGTAAAAAAATGAGACAAAGATAAATCATTTCAGAACTTTTTCCACCTTTAATGTGACCTATAAACTGTACAACTCAATTGAAAAACAAACTGAAATCTTTTAGATGGAGGGAAGAAAAATAAAAAATAAAAATAATGTGGTTGCATAAGTCTGCACACCCTCTTATAACTGGGGATGTAGCTGTGTCCAGAATTAAGCAATCACATTCCAAATCATAGTTAAATAGGAGTCAGCATACACCTGCCATCATTTAAAGTGCCTCTGATTAACCCCAAATAAAGTTCAGCTGCTCTAGTTGGTCTTTCCTGAAATTTTCTTAGTCGCATCCCACAGCAAAAGCCATGGCCCACAGAGAGCTTCCAAAGCATCAGAGGGATCTCATTGTTAAAAGGTATCAGTCAGGAGAAGGGTACAAAAGAATTTCCAAGGCATTAGATATATCATGGAACACAGTGAAGACAGTCATCATCAAGTGGAGAAAATATGGCACAACAGTGACATTACCAAGAACTGGAGCTCCCGCCAAAATTTATGAAAAGACTAGAAGAAAACTGGTCTGGGAGGCTACCAAGAGGCCTACAGCAACATTAAAGGAGCTGCAGGAATATCTGGCAAGTACTGGCTGTGTGGTACATGTGACAACAATCTCCCGTGTTCTTCATATTTCTGGGCTATGGGGTAGAGTGGCAAGATGAAAGCCTTTTCTTACGAAGAAAAACATCCAAGCCAGGCTAAATTTTGCAAAAACACATCTGAAGTCTCCCAAAAGCATGTGGGAAAAGTAGTTATGGTCTGATGAAACCAAGGTTAAACTTTTTGGCCATGATACCAAAAGATATGTTTGGCGCAAAAACAACACTGCACATCACCAAAAGAACACCATATCCACAGTGACGCATGGTGGTGGCAGCATCATGCTTTGGGGCTGTTTTTCTTCAGCTGGAACTGGGGCCTTAGTTAAGATAGAGGGAATTATGAACAGTTCCAAATACCAGTCAATATTGGCACAAAACCTTCAGGCTTCTGCGAGAAAGCTGAACATGAAGAGGAACTTCATCTTTCAGCATGACAACGACCCAAAGCATACATCCAAATCACCAAAGGAATGGCTTCACCAGAAGAAGATTAAAGTTTTGGAATGGCCCAGCCGGAGCCCAGACTTGAATCCGATTGAAAATCTGTGGGGTGATCTGAAGAGGGCTGTGCCCAGGAGATGCCCTCGCAATCTGACAGATTTGGAGTGTTTTTGCAAAGAAGAGTGGGCAAATCTTGCCAAGTCAAAATGTGCCATACTAAAAGACTCATACCAAAAAAGACTGAGTGCTGTAATAAAATCACAAGGGGCTTCAACAAAGTATTAGTTTAAGGGTGTGCATACTTATGCAACCATATTATATTATTTTTATATTTTTTCTTCTCTCTACCTAAAAGATTTCAGTTTGTTTTTCAATTGAGTTGCCCAGTTTATAGGTCACATTAAAGGAGGAAAAAGTTCTGTAATGATTTATCTTTGTCTTATTTTTTTACAGCACAGAAACCTGACATTTTAACAGGGGTGTGTAGACTTTTTCTATCCACTGTATACTGTGGTACATGCAAAGACTAGAAATTAAATAGATTACCAACCTCCCGGTCTAGTCCAGTTGCAATTACACTGATAAGACCGGTATCAGCATTGATTGTGAACATCTGGTCACGGGGCTCTTTTGGTTCTTGATCAAGGATGGAATATGCAATCACCCCATTTTGGGTGTCCACTGCATCATCTGGATCTTTTGCAGTTACAGTCATCACAGGGGTACCTTAAAACAAGAGTATCAGTGGCAGTTTGTCTCCTCAAGAGATATCCCATGTCTATGATAAGAACACACAACAAACTAACGTCAAGAAGACCCACCTGGCTGGGATCCTTCAGGTATAGAACCTTCATACGTTGGATGTGTGAATTGTGGGCGGTTATCATTCTGATCAGAGATTTTGATGATGATCTCCATTGGTTCCTCCACAGCATTTCCGTTCGCAGACACAGCGTGGCAGAAAAGCTAAAAAGATCTACATTTCAGTAAGATATTCATCATACAAAGCCATGGTACCATGATGAACATAGATTACAGGTGAAATACTTACTGTATACTTATCAATGTCTTCCCTGTCCAGTGGTTTGGTCACTTTCAGCCAACCAGTTTCCTTGTCAATGATGAAGAGCCCCACAGGCGGTGTATCAGCTCCCTGCCCCGTGATACTGTAGAATACAGTTAGTTCCTTGGCTCTACTAGATTTAATCTGGGAAATGAAACAAACATTTCATGCAAGATAGCTCATCAATAACAGTGTAACTCATTTTGGGGAATGTACATGGAAAGTCTTGGGAGGTACTACTTAGGAATTAAAGAACACAAACATTATATATATATATATATATATATATATATATATATATATATACGTACATATATTTATATATATATATATATATATATATATAATTGAAGAGTGAAACAGCTGTGAATTTCCAGTAATCTAGAAATTTAGTAATTATCAATATATATATATATATATATATATATATATATATATATATATATCACATATATAGTTGTGAGCATTCGAGTTGTTGCTAACGCTTGCGGGCTCGCGCAGCGAGCCGCGGCCCTCGCAAAGCAAGGGCAGTGGGTAAAGGCCTCAGTTGCTGGCATGGAGCGACGAAGGCGCTCCATGCCAGCAACTGCGACCCTCGCAAACTTAACGTCGCAACGCAAACAACACGACACACCAATTACGACACTTGCTATATTTTACGAGCAACGTAAACAACATACGACACACGTTAACACACATTACAGCCTCGCAACACTCGGACGCAACTCGCGAAAATTACAAAATTCAAAACACAATACATACACACAGCACATACATAAAAACCTTCCCTACACCAAGAGGGAGCACCCAGGAAAAAAAAGCACCTCAAAAAAGCAACTTACACCTTGATTTCACTCAAAATAAAAGTTTAGACACTAAAAAATTTGCTAAGCGTAAGAAAAAATGACAGCCGAACAAAACGAAAACGAGGCTACACACGCAAACACCATACGAGACCAGACATTACGACCTCGCAAACATCGGACGCAACACGCCGACATACAAACATTTAAAACACAATAAATACACACAACACACACATAAAAAGCTTACCTACAGCAAGAGGTACCATCCAGCACCTCAAAAAAGCAAGTTACACCTTCATTTAAATTAAAATAACACACTTTAGACACTCATTAAAATTGCTAAGCAAGAGAAAAAATGGCCGATGAACAAAACGAAAACGAGGCTACAGCACTCGACACGCAAAACACCACAAGAAACACGCAAAACACCAAGAGAAACTCGCAAAACACCACGAAGTACCTACGGATAATCCGCAAAGACGCATACCACAGATAACCCGCCATTTTACGCCAATGCGGAAGTACACCACTACACTAACGGTTTTGTCTCGCGCATGCACACTATTACACTGCGCACATTCATCATGCTTACACAGCAGCTTCACACCACTAATGCTCAGATATAAGGAAATAGAAACTATTCTCTAAGTATAATAGAGTAAAATGGGTATATTTAAATAGTACCTAGTTACGGTGGGTTTGGAATGTCTGTCCCCACCACAACCTAGGAGACTAAGAAGACTCTACTTTATAAATGTGTAGCAACTGAAATGAAAAATTATATACAAAAAATAAATCTTTATTAAGAAAAAAATGAAAAATAGTGAAAATATTAAAAAAGATATACTATGGAAGTATGTCTTGAGCAGGCCGGCTCTAGTTTATATGGGGGGTAAGTACTGGTGAGCTCTAAGTAGTGACAATGGAGCTCTGCTAAGTAACTTAAAGTGACAGATATAGCCACCACCTGTCTAGTTTACAAGACAGATGACAGCTTGCAGTTGCTGTGATTGCTGTCAAAAAAAGGGGGAAAGAAGAGGAGGGGAAATCTCTCTGTTTAAATTGCCCAGAGGTTAATCTGATCACACTCTGGTCTAGCTTATTCAAGATGTGTGAAAAATTAGCAGGGACAATTCCTCCTCAGTGTTGTGACACACAGCACAAAGCTGCTGTCTACCAAAAAATGCTTAGTCCAATAGTGTCATATATAGACCAATAGGAGATTATTATAATTTCTGTATTACCTTCTTAGTTAAATAAGGTGAATAGCGTTTTTAATAAATAATACTCTCATACCTTATAAGTGTGGAAAATATAATCCTACGACGAGTCTGTAGGTATTGTGCTCCACATTGGGAGAACTTACCCCGCCGCCTGGTGTGTTTGGAATGTTCCCGACGCGCGTTTCCCCGCTATTTGCTTTTCGGATTCATCAGGGGACGGCTTCTGTGTAAAACCGCGGTCTTTTTAAAGGGTGCCGCGATTTCGCGTGATGCGATGACGTCACCGCGTTTACGCTGGCGCCGCGACGCGATCGCGGGCCGCGTAATCAAGTTTCTCGCGAGATTACGTATTCCTAATCGCGAACTCACGTTAATCGCGAGATTTGGGTTGTAAGTTGCTTGTATCACGTGTAAATGTGTGAGTATGTTCGCTGTGTGTAAGGCACTTACTGTATTTGAGGAAACTAGGGATGTAGATTGAATTGTAATAAATATTCTCTTATTATGAGTAAGATATGGCTAAACAATACTTTAAAATGCCAGATGTTTCAAATAATCCTGTACTATGGGAATTGATACGAATATTATTTTAATGATAAGTCTAATACTAAAAAAGAAGGCCAATGGGGGAGGAGAGGGGGGGGGGGGGGGCCCTTTTGCACCTAAAATAAAGTTACAGGCCCCAACCAAAAGGCTATAAGACTTATGAGTGTAAATGTTGAATTTGGAAATTACCAAATTTTAGATTTTAAATATTTATTAGCCTACATAGCATTGTAAGAGGGCCCATATTAGGGAAATGAAAAGTCATTTTGTGTCAAATAAAGGATAGGGGAAGGACTACCTAAATATGGAAGAAAAATAGAGCCAAGTGGCTAAAATGATAGAGATGTGTATGTCTTACTGTCTCAGAAAAAAAGACGAAGACGGTGTAGACTAGGAAAAGACGAGAGGAACCTAAGGGAAGAAGTTTTGACGTCTACTCTAGGGGGGTTATCATGATGGTGGAGTGTACGTAAGACTGTATAGTACGGTAAATAGAGGAAAAAGAGTTGTGAGCTATTGAGTAGAATTTTAATATTAATATAATATTGATATTGATATATTATATAGGAGGACCATACTAGATAAGTGGTGAGTATGAAAAAGAGCCACGTTGTTGGATAAATGGCATAAGGAAAGGACTGTGGATTAAATGAATGGGGAGAAGGTAAAACCCTCATTCAAGCCATGCGGAGTTACAGTTTTCAGGTGAAAAATCCACCAGGCTTCTCGTTGAAGTAACTTGTTTTCCATATTACCTCTCCTTGGGGTTGTTTTAACCTTTTCAATACCCATAAACTGAAGAAACATAACGTTTCCATCATGTATAGAGTTGACGTGTCTTGTGTTAATTATGGAGTTCACATGTTCCAACACACGTCGTCGGAGTTGGCGTGTTGTTTTTCCTACATACTGTAGGCCACATCTACAGTGAATAAGATAGATCACTGCTGTTGTTCTGCAATTAATGTAGTCTCGTACTCTGAATATCTTCTGATTAGAGGAACTTGTGAACTCTACCGTGGTGCGTATGTGACGACAGGCCTTGCAGTTACCACAAGGTTTAGAACCAGCTGCTCGTTCGATAAGCCAATCACTCCCTGTACTCTTTTGTGCTTCGTAGTGACTGTGCACTAACTTGTCCTTCAAGCTAGGTGCTCGACGATAAGTAATCGCGGCTGCATTCGTCAATCTAGTTTGAAGCTCATTGTCAGCCAATAATATATGCCAATGTTGTTGTAATATTGATCGGATGTTCTCTCCGAATTTATTGTATGTACCTATAATTCTTATAAGTTGAGATTCTGGTGTCTTTAAAGTAGTAGAATTATACAATAGGTCTGACTGTGAGCGTTCTTTTGCTCTTGCATATGCCTTTTTCAAGATGTTATGCGAGTAACCTCTTGATTTGAAGCGGTCGTAAAGATCTTTCGCTTGTTTTTCAAATTCCATTTCGGTGGTACAATTTCGGCGTATGCGGAGATATTGGCCGTATGGGATACTACGGATAAGGTGGCTAGGGTGGTGGCTGGATGCCAAGAGTAGACTATTTGTAGCGGTATCCTTTCGATAAGTTGATGTTACGATATGATTCTTCTCTGTTTTGGTGATAAGCAAGTCCAAAAACTCTATTTGGTTCGAGTTGATAGTATATGTCAGTTTGAGACCAATAGAATTTATATTGAGGATAGTGATGAAATCCAAAAGACTGGATTCATTTCCATTCCAAGTTAAAAATATATAATCGATATATCTGATCCAGAGGCCCACCTGATCAGTATAATTGGTCAGTTCATCTCCAAACACAATAGTTTCTTCCCATGTCCCGAGATGGAGGTTGGCATATGAGGGTGCACATGGAGTACCCATTGCTGTCCCTTTTACTTGTTTGTAGAAAATATTGTCATAAGTAAAATAATTCTTAGTCAGAACAAATTCCAGTAGCTTAATGACAAACTCACTATGTTTGTGATCTTGAACGCCGCGGGTTTTCAGGTATTTCCTTACCGCTTGTACACCTACTTCGTGTGGAATTGAGGTGTAGAGGCCTTCCACATCGAGACAGACTAGTAATGTTTCATCATCCAATCGGAGGTTGTAGAGCCTTTGTAAGACGCTCTTAGTGTCCTGTACGTACGATGCCAGTGTGGCCACAAATGGTCTCAAGATCTGGTCGATGTATGTGCTAGCATGTTTCGACAAGCTGTTTTTTCCGGAGACTATTGGGCGTTCTGGAGGTGTTTTTATGTTCTTGTGTACCTTCGGCAATGAGTAGAAGGTTGGAATGGTAGGATGTTTGTTCAATAGAAAATTGAACTCCTGTCTTGAGATGGTGTTGTTCCACAGGCCCTCTGACAGTATTACTCCTAGTTCCTTTTTATAGTCTCCTGTCGGGTCTTTTGACAGACGTAGGTAAGTGCTTTTGTCGCTTAGTAACCGTAAGTTTTCTTGGTGATAGTCATTTTTACGGAGGATCACTGTGTTACCTCCTTTGTCTGATGGTTTGACTACTATGTGTTTGTTTTTTTGTAGTTTGAACAATGATTTATACTCCATAGAGGTAAGATTAGACTCTTTTGTATTGTTAGTTGCCAAGGTTTCTAAGTCCTTTGTAACTAGTTTGACAAAAACTTGAACTTCAGGTGCTATACCAAAGTTAGGTGTGAACTTGCTTTTGGGTTTCAGATTTGTATATGGTCCCTCACCCAGAGTGGGTTCTTCTGGATCTGTATTCCAGTTGGTTAACATCTCTCTAAGGGCCAGTTCTTCTGAGGCGTTTAGTTTTAAGGAGACTAACTCAGCCTCAGTGGTTTTGTTGTGATGTTTCATTAACACTAGTTTGCGGGCGAAGAGATGGATGTCTTTCACCCACTCAAAAAGGTTGAAGTCGTAAGTAGGGGAGAAAGAGAGTCCTTTATTGAGTAGCGTGACTTCATCTTCAGTTAATATTAGGTCAGATAAATTAATTACTTGATTGTTAATGTTCATGGTGTTCATTTGTATCTGGGTTGCGCTCTCTGGTTTTGGTCTCGTAGCTGTCTCTGTACCGGGTGTTGTTGGCGTTGATCTAAAAAAGACGGGCTAGATGGTGTAGTTGAGCCATCTACCCTACGACCTCGGTATCTTGAGTTGCCCCTATTTACAAAACGATTGCGTCTATCTTCTAGAAATTCAGCGTCTGATGTGTCATATTCCGAAGAGGATTGCGGCTCCCCTTTTTTTGACAGCAATCACAGCAACTGCAAGCTGTCATCTGTCTTGTAAACTAGACAGGTGGTGGCTATATCTGTCACTTTAAGTTACTTAGCAGAGCTCCATTGTCACTACTTAGTGCTCACCAGTACTTACCCCCCATATAAACTAGAGCCGGCCTGCTCAAGACATACTTCCATAGTATATCTTTTTTAATATTCATTTTCACTATTTTTCATTTTTTTCTTAATAAAGATTTATTTTTTGTATATAATTTTTCATTTCAGTTGCTACACATTTATAAAGTAGAGTCTTCTTAGTCTCCTAGGTTGTGGTGGGGACAGACATTCCAAACCCACCGTAACTAGGTACTATTTAAATATACACCACTAATGCTGCAGCAACCTCAGAACAGATTGCAGATCTTCAACACAATGCTTCGCAATAGGTAAAGTATATTCATTTATTAATGTATTATATATTTATTATTATACACCAAACAGGATTAGCTACCTTACAATAACATTGCCATCATTTTTTGACGGGCAATTTGCTAGTATATATATATTAACAATGAGTATTGCAATAAAACTTGATACCTGTTGTATTGGACAGACGTCTTATTTATAATGATGACTTTTCGAGTGGCTAAACCTCTCTTTATCAAGTCTGAAGCGATACTGACATGAGATGGAACCCTCAGTTTGAATAAAAACAGCAGATGCAGAGAGAGTGGAGACAGCATCTGACATCATCAGGTAAATACATATATGGGGAATAACCACAACATAGTAAAGGAAACATATATACACATACAATATATACATGAATAAACAAAGCACTGTAGTCCACCGTGATATCTTTCCTGTTGGACAAAAATCTCGCTAAGCGTGCTAAGTTTGTTATGGTATTAGAAGAAAAAAATCACATGAAATTCTGATAATGTGTTAGAAAACCCAAGTCCATATTAAGTCCTGTAACGGAACCCATCACTGTTTTACCCTGTTTTATGTTTATTTAATTATTATGGTTAAAATATGATCACATTGCTGTACTGTAGATATGTTGTTTTATGTTCTACAGAATATATTGGCTCAGAATATTACAGCTACTAGGCTAATAGATAATCCTATTACAGAGACTCTTCATACGCAAGAGAGGTCCATTGTGTGAAGTGTTCACATTGTGAAGATGGAACAAAGGGAAGGATGATCTAAGCAATGTCTGATTGTATCAAAAGTAGCCATGTAGCCTCAGGGAGGTGTGACCACACCTATTGTCTCTCTATGTGTATTGTGTGGCCAAATATGGGCATGTGTATTACCTGTGGAAAGAGATGTGTATATATATTTCTGCATATAACAAAATAAAGACAGTATTCTTTGACTCCCAAGAAAGTGTCGTCCAATATGGGTGGTCTGGGCTTCTGAGATTGCGCAGTGCTTCTATATGGATATTTAATGCTGAACCTGACTTTCCCTCTGGAACTCTTAGATGGGATTATACCAACTTCACTTTTACACAGCAGCTTGCCAGGGAAAAGGACGTCTCCAACGGCTGGTACCCTCTCACTACCGGGGTAGCCGTTACAAGTCCTTTATTTTGGAAGGAGTTGAATGAATTATGAAAGTCTCTGAGTTTGCTTTCTCCTTCTGTCCATATGATCTATGTAACGGTAGTATTTGTATGGTTTGTAAATGGATGTAGAATGTTTCCTCTAGATTTGCCATAAATACATTTGCGTATTGTGGAGCCATTTTGGTACCCATGGCAGTCCCCATCATCTGTCGGTAGGTATCATTGTTAAAAGTAAAACAGTTGTGGGTAAGGATATCTTCTATTAGTTTAAGAATAATATCAGGGCCATATTTATTGTTTTGCATGTTTGTTGAAAAATCCATAAACCGGGCAACCCAGGGAGACCAATTGCTACAGGTATGGACACACTGACTGAACAGATATTTGGATTTGTTGAAAACATCCTTAAACTATTAGTTAATAACACCAGTAGCAATATACAAGACACTACTGACGTCCTCAACAAACTCAGATTAAAGACCTACCTGTTAACACACTACTTGTTACCATGGATGTAGAGTCTCTTTACAGCAACATCCCACACAGAGATGGCACGGAGGCATGCTTTAGGTTTCTTTCAACACACATGCAAAACAATAAATATGGCCCTGATATTATTGTTAAACTAATAGAATATATATATATACTGAATTAAAAGATATATTCCCAAAACCTCCCATCCTTGCATTTAAACAACCACCAAACGTGAAAGAAAAACTTGTCAGCAGAAAATTGGCCAATAAATAACTGAATATAAAAAATGGAACTAAACCTTCTAATAAACGTGCCTGTAAATTATGTCAACACATTTGTAATGATGACACAGCCACACATAACAACAAGACTGATAACATCAAAGAATCATATTCATATACATCTTCCAATGTGGTTTATATAAATATACTAGCGACTTGCCCGTCAAAAATGACTGAGCAATACAATTTTAATGCTGTTAAAACTGTTTGCCACCCAATGTGAGTGTCTGACATTCTTAACCTTTTTTTTTATCTACAAAGAAATACAACATTTTGAATCAAACTTTTTATTTTTGTAACTTTCAACTTCTATTTTACCAACAGGTATAGAATATATATTTTTTTAAATATTAACTGTTTTAATTGTCATATATGGAATAACAACATAACAATGTCTGAAGTTTTCATGAATACATATTGTAAACCATAACATAAAAGTTTGTAATATGCAACTTGTTTTTAAAAAGTAACTTGAATCATTTGTTTTAACAATACTATCATTTTGAATTGATAGTTATCCATGAATAACAGAAGACTATGTAAACTTTAAGTAAATAACTATTTAGAACAATTACATTCTTTGTAACATTCTTTTTTTTTTTAAACTCTTGTTAAACTAAATCTGCATTGAATCTAGAGGAAGGCAAACAATGAAAAAAACATTGAAACTTGGACAATTGTATCAGAGAGGGAAAAAAATGAATTCCTTCCTGACCCCATTAACTAGCGATTGGATTACTCCCTGAATCAATACGCTGTATTTAATTATACAGTTCAATGTATTAACACATGTTGAAACTAATAGTAACATAAATCCTTGACTGTATACAATATAGAATGAACCAACTTTCCCCAACTTTGAAAATACAATGTTAACATGTGAAATAGTAACATAAAACAATAACATTTAACCTTTAATTTAAAGAAAATGCCACCTAATTGTTTTGTGGGGCCAATCATGTAAAAAGGTAAGCTCTAACACATTCCAATCTGTATAACCACTGCTTACTGTTTGTTTGTTTTTTGTTTTTTTTCTTGTTGTACTTTGTGTAAATGGCACATAGAGTTTCCTAAGTGAAATAGTGGTCCCCTATTTAAAGAGTCCCAGTGAGCTAAAATGTTGTCCTTGAAGGAAAAACACGGTTCTCTATGTTTTTTTGCCAATGTATAGAGTTTCTTATTCAAATAGTAATCCTCTAAAATCAGTCCGAATGAAAACACTGTCCTCTATATTTACAGCACCTCATAGTGCACAATGTTTTTGGTAAAAACGCATCCATCTTCCAATAAATCACCATGACTTGGGTTTTCTTCAACATGTACTTTAATTTCCTCTGAATTATTGCATCTTGAAAATGCAACATAGAGTTACCCGTGTGCAAACACAGGTTTCTTCAAAAAAATACCCTTGGGATTTATTGATGGTCATTGCAAATGCCATGATAATGGGAAATCGTCTCCTTTGAAGGACAAAAGGCAAACCACTCTCACTTCGAGCCAAATCAATTCCCAGTATAAGAACTGGTTCGCCTTTATGGATACCACTCATAATTTCTGCATGTATAAAATTATCCTTTAAATCCTTCACAATTAATCTGGTCCCATTACAAAGTCCTTTTTTGGGATACATATTTCTCCGTAGCATGACAATTGCCCCTTTTTTAATTTGCATTCCATGTGGTGGCATTCCAGAGGGAGTTAAAGAATTAATAAATGCCATAGTAAAGTTTGCTTTATTATCTTTGTCATCAGCCAGAACAGAATCTGCACTGTAATAGTTTTTTTGGGGTGCATTGATTTTAATGTCAATATGACTTTGCTTGCAATGTCTGAATAATCCTCGTTATTGATGGTATTGAGGAAGATTGTCGAAATTAGTGGTTCTTTTGCAATCATTTCTGTTGGAATTTGAACAGCATCATCAGGTAAATTATTTATTTGTGGCTGTTTTCCTTCTCCAATCGGAATGAGCCAATCATTGAATTGATTTTGGCCTTCAGATTTCATATTTACTTCTAATTTAAGGTGTGTAAATATTTTCAACAGCTTACTTCTTTTTATACACATTTCGACAATGTCAGTCTGCTTGCCATGTGGCGCCACAATTAATCTTTGCCTAAAATCTCCTCTTAACAACATCACCTTTCCACCAAATGGCAAATCATTAGCCATAACTTCTTTTAATAATCGATCAATACATTGCAGGGCATGACATCATAGTTGCCTCATCTATTATAATTAATTTACTCTTGTGAAATGTTTTTGCTTGTAATGAATTCATTTGAATATCCGACACTGATGTTTAAATCCACTATGCACAGTTCTACCACCGTCTAACAAAAGTGCAGCAATTCCAGTGGTTGCAAATGGCAGTGCTATTTGAACCTGTGCTCGAATGCAACTCATCAACAAATTATATAGATACATTTTTCCTGATACACCAGGGCCATCCAGATGCTCTTTGAGCATGTCATCTTCTATTGCATTTGTGATGGCGTTAAATACTTCCAATTGCAATGCATTTAAAGTTCCAATTTTTTCTTGTGTTTTTTGGTATTTAATGTCAGTGTCATACACATCAAAGTTAATTTCATCTATAATTCCTGGATCAGGCAGATTAAAATTGGCACAATTTAATCCATGACAAAGAAAGATTTCCTGTATTTCCATTAATGCTTTCAATAGCGCAATGGTCTCATTGTAACGTTTCAAGAAATCTTCACACATATGTAATTTAAATGTTTCCCACAAAGTTGATGCATCAGGTACATTGCAAAAGATGCAAATGAAAGCAAATTGTTCTCTCATTTGCTTTGGCATTTGACATAGTGCTGCTTCCTTGAGACATCTCTCCCATTCTGTATCATCTGCTAGAAAGTTTGGATGTCTTGCAGCTAACTGGAAAGTATCATAAACTATGTCATTGACTGTGCGTAAATGTTCATAACTTTGTGCACTGGGAACATGTAAACGAAGTAATCTTAAACTGAAACGTTCAATGTCTTGTGGACTGACGGTATAAATTCTTGGCATAATTTTATAATTATGTTTTTTTCTTTGTCTCCATTCACCATTTACAAATACATAGTGATTTGGAATGTCAAAAATTCCTTTCATTGAAACCAAGCAGTAAGCGTTGTTGCTCTATGTTCACTTTGTGCTAAAGCATTTCTTTCATTGTCTGCAGTGAAGCAAACAAATTGACTTTGTGGCAAATGGACAGCTAATCGATACACAGCATGTGACCGATCATGCATCTCAAATTTGAGAAGACGCCACATTGCTTCTGGAGCACTTACATAGCGAGCGTCTAAATAAGATGAAAGTTCGTCATGTAAAATTGGATTGTCTTTTTCATTTTGTGTACCTTGCACCACAACAGTTGCTGCATCATATCCTTTATATATATATTTATACACATATTTGATAGAAGTGCTAGCTTCCACATTGATATGTGCATTGTACTCCATCAGCAAATGTGGATTGTATGGAACCACATATCTATTATCGACCTTTTGGCCACGGATAATAGCTGTTTGTCATTCTCTTCTTTTATACAAAGGGTATACATCACAATTTACATAAGTCTGCATTTGAAATTTGTTTGGAAACTCTTTTATGCATTTTTTATTTTCCATACATGGTGAATTTGGATTGATATCTCCACATGGACCATGTATCATTCTATGAGTTACAATCTCATAAAGTTTGGAATGTTTCTCTGGATGGGGCAGTTCAGCAGTGATTACTGAATCCACTCTATCTGCTGTATTCAATTTATCTTTTTCTTGCAAGATTAAAAGTATATGTGCATGTGGCAAGCCTCTTTTTTGAAATTCAATGGTATAAACAAAAGCCACACATTTTCCAAATAAGTCTGCTTAAGTTATATCATGAATTAATGAATTGAGTTTCATTTTGAATACTCTTGCCACCAAATTTGGTCGGTCAAAAGTAGTTTGTCCAAGCTGTAAATTTTCTTTGATCTCTGGCCATTGTGTATTACATGTAAATGTAATGAATAAATCTGGTTTGACAAATTTAGTGACAATAGCCATGGCATCATTGTATCTTTCTCGCATATTGCGAGGAGATCCTTGGAAAAAGGATGGCAAAATCCTTGCTCGTCCAGCAGGAATGTCTCTGTTTGCAGACAATTCAGCGACATAATTCATCAATCCACAATATTGTTCTACTCAAAGCTTGTTTTGTTGACATTTTAAAAAAGTTTGATTATTTGCTTCGACTTGTAGATAGAAATTATTAATCCATTGTTGTGTGAGTTTGCCCCCACATAAAATAGGTTTAAAATGATCCCGAAAAGCAGTTTGTGCCACTTTATATTCCAGCATGGAAACACAAACTTTTCTATTGGGATAACTTTGCAACTGTAATTTTGGTTGCCATCCTGGCTTCCGATTTGGAAAGAATATGGGATATGTCATTGGATCCAAATTACTGCTTAAAATATTTATGTTTATAAAAGGTTGTTCTTGATTGCGTGGATATATTATAATATGCTGCTCAAATGGTGGTTCCCCATCATCATTTTTAAATACCATGGCAACCTTATTTGCTATTGGTAAATTATACCGTCTTTGATCAGTATGGCGATCTCTTTTGAAAACCATATTGGCATTGGCAATTGATGTCTTTGATCATGTGCCAGTTGTTCTTTTTCAACCTCAGCTAATTTTTTGTATGCTTTACTATATGTGTTGTTGGCCATAATGTTATCAAGCTGTTCAAAGACTATGGGTAAGAATTGTTTATTTTCAGGAAGCATCATTCGTTGTTCAAGAGCTTCCATTGTATCAAGGACATATAAATGAGCAAATTTCCTTTGTTCTCCTGATTCTGGGTGTAAATGTGAAGTCCGGTGGTATATTTGTCCTTGGACTTTAAAACAGTAAGGGCCATGTCCTGGGACATTTACAGCTAATGTTGCACCCATTTAAGCAAATGAAATTGCACTGTTATAAGACCAAATGTTTTTCTTAAAATTGGTGTAATTTGGAAATGTAGGATCACTCATTATACTTTCTAAATATTCTGGAAATGTGTGTCTTTCTGGAAGCCTTACCTTTCCTTTTTGACAGCAACTAATAAACTCTCCATCAGTTGGTCTTTCTTGATAGGCCCCACAAAACTGACAAACCACATTCATTATTCCACAATAATGAGTGTCTACTGTTAGTGCTCTAAATAAAGGACTATCATGACCTTCCTCAATATAGATCTCAGTACAACTTTCTATATCTACATTACTGTATAGAGTAAAGAGTTAATCAATAATGTAAGTATGAAGTAAAGGTAGTGACAATTTTATACATTTTTTTAAATAATTAATAAGTTAATGTCCATTAAAAATTAATTAATGAACTAAGAAACATATTTGAAATGGTTAATGATTAATATCTTGCTAAAGTACAGGTATTGCAAAATGGAGTAATGTAATATTTTTTTTTTATTAATATTTTTTTTAAATTAATAAATAATTAATTAATTATTATACTTTACCTATTTATAATAAATAGCCAGCAATCAATATCCTGAACAATCTCTTTGGATTTTCCGCAGCAGAAAATGTCCAGTCAGACTGTCATCACCTGAGGAGAAAGTGTCAGCAGTGTGGCAAGTGTGCCCTAAAGATAGGCTGCGTGCGCGAGCCAGAACCGTTCGTTTACGCGGGAACGCCGCCATTTCAGATGCATTATTGTGTAGATTGTCATAAAATGGCAGCGAAATTGTATGTGTTACGCGCGTCACAAGAATTTTCCATCTTTAGTAACAGTCCGTTGTAGTACCTCGTATGTGCCTTGTCAAACTGGTACATGTCTGGCTATGTTTTGCGTGCTTCACTGTCGTGTAGCCTCGTTTTGATTTTTATTCGGCTGCCATTTTTTTTCTCTAAATCGAGTTGAATTTGAGTTCCAGCTCACTCACAGACATCCTGGCTGTTGCCCCATGCTCTCTGTGATGGGTTTGTAATTTTTTCGGTTGTATTTAGTGTGTTTTTACTGTTTTTTTGTTTTGCACTAAGTTCGTATTTTTCAACTCGTATTGTGGTTTTTCTAAGTGTTGCGACTCGTATTTGGAGTTGTAATTGTTTTTTTTTCTAAATCCCACGGTCGTCATGTTTGATCGGCTAAGTGCTGTGAGTTTTGTCCGGTGGTGTGTGGCGCCGTCGGAGTAAGTGCTGCTAGTTAAGGTTTGTGTGGGAGTTTTGTATGGTGTTTTGTGGCGCCATAGGGAAAGTGCTGCTAGTTAACAATGCAGGGTTATATTTTTAGTTTTTTGAGGCGGCGTAGGACAAATGTTAGTGTTTTGAAGTAGCGTAGGACAAAGTGCTGTGAGTTAAGGATTATGCGAAGTTGTGTTGTTCCAAAGACATGCAACTTAAAGCCTACACCTTCCGTAAATGCGGCCCCTCGCATGACGACGATTCGTAGTTTGACAATTATTATATGTGATATATATATATATATATATATATATATACATATACACATGGTACTTTATGTGACACAGGCTGTTACATTGGAGAAACCAGCCAAAAAATGCACTTAAGGATAAATTTACATTCAGTAAGAAAGCATAATGAAGACAGTTATTGAGTTATTGTAGCTCAGTGGGACACCATTTTAGTCAGAATGATCACTCCATCCAAAACTTAAGTCAAAATACTCAGAGGAAAATTCAAAAAGCATCCAAGAGAGAAAAGCATTTGAAATAAATATGATCACATTCTTCAACACTAAAAGACAGGACTTAATATGGACTTGGGTTTTCTATCACACTATCAGAATTTAATTTGATTTGTTCTTGGTATACCATAACAGGTTGGCACTCTTAGTGAGATGTTTGGGGGACTGTGGACTACAGTGCTCTGTTTTTTCATGTACAGTATATATTGATGTATATGTGTAAATAGTATGTGTGGATATATGTTTCCTATACTATGTTGTGTTTATTCCCCATATATGTATTTACCTGATGATGTCAGATGCTGTCTCCACTCTCTCTGCATCTGCTGTTTTTATTCAAACTGAGGGTTCCATCTCATGTTAGTATTGCTTCAGACTTGATTAAGAGAGGTTGAACCTCTCGAAATGTTGTCACTATAAATAAGATGTTTCTCCAATACAACAGGTATCAAATTATATTACAATACTCATTATTAATCTATATATATATTGTGGGAATGTCAGTAGGAGCCGTGGATATCTCATAGAGGGCCATAATGTCAGCAACAGGCGGAACAGTTTGTTGTGTCCGGCACTCAGGGAGTTAAGGCAATTAACTGTACCTGGTCCAGCAGCTACACTATTTAAAGTCCACTGTACCTGTGTACTCTTTATAAGGGTCCCTGGGGGAAGGACACTCAGAGAGCAGGGTGGGCTGGTGTCCTTGCCACAAGGTGGTGCTATATCAAGAGAAGTACTCCATACAAAGTTGATAAGGAGTTTTAGTTCCTACCAGAAGACAGCACTGTGTCTTGTTTTGCACCTGTAGCAGATAAGCTTCTAAGGGCTAGTCAGGGTGTTCCCGTAGGTCAGTCAGTCCGTTTATGTATATTTTTATATTTGTTTTTTAAGCAGAGTTGCTGCTATAGTTTGCTGCACTATACGCTATTATCTATTGATTCTTTCAAGATACCATAGTTCTACACAGTCATTTGTCACAATATATATATATATATATATAATGTGTGTATGTCTTCTTTAATGTGTATGTGTGTACACATCCCTTTTCCCCTCCACACTTTCTACTCCATTACTTTCATCTGGTCCCTCCTCCCCACCAACTAGTTCAGAAACTCCCCAAGCCCATTCTACCATCCTTTCCCCTAGCACACACGCTCCCTCATCATTAAGATTGTACCCAAGTGATAAATTAGCCCAGTGCTCCAAAAACCCTCCCTCCCCTCCCCATAGTGCACCACTTCTTTTAAATATTTGCAACCTAAATGGTTAAAGTTAAGATTACAAATAAACAATAATAATAATGTCAAATGTTATCTTTTTGTCCTCAGATGAAACTATTCAAGACCTCTATCCTCACTTTCCAACTTCCATTCCATAATTTATTTGGTTTAACAACCGGATAAACCCACCTGAACTAAAGGTTTGGGAAATGGTCCCCTCTCATTTTCAGCCATGGATATCGGGGGGATAACCCAGTCTCTCTTCTGTCTTTTTAGAGCATGATTAGGTTTGTGAACACGGCCATCTGTTCGTAGGTATTAAATAGACAAATATTATCCTTACATTTTATATATGAAGAGAAAAAACTTCTCAGCAAATGATTATTTGCTGCTATATACTAATTACTTTGGTAAGTTTTCTAATTGGCTTTAGGGACACAATGAATCATGCACTGTATAATTGTATGTGTGGTTATAGGAAAAACATAACTATTATTATACTGTATATTGTTTGTGCTATAAGTTATTCCTGCTGGAAGATGCTGTGTTTGCAGCTTACATTTCCCCTTATGATCAAGTAAGGGAGAGGATCTGTTGGTTCATTAGTGGATTCAGACAAGAATTCAGCACTGGACACCTTCCCCTTACCCTTCCCATAGGCTCAATAGAGGCAGCTTGCAAATATACTTGCATGCCTTGCTCTGTAACAGCCCACTTGTGCCGGCAAACCCATAACTTTCGGGCATCGCGATGATCGCCTTTGACGTTCATCGCGAGCTACGCAATAAGCACCTTTGGAGTTTATTGCGCATGCGCATGCCTGTGAAATTTTACATTGCGTTACCAACAAACTCGCAATTACGACAACTATATATGTGATTTTTTCTATATTCTTCCAAATTCCATTTAGACTTTGTAATTACAACCATTTGTAATTCTGTTTATTTTACGTGTATTTGTCATTCATTCAATAAATGGGACATTTTCTGTTTCACTTTAACCTATATTATTTTAAAAATACTTTTGCAAGATGTATTAATGTGAGAAAATGCTTGACCTTTCAAATTGCATTACATTTTTTTATTTTGTTTAACACATTGATAAACCTACCTGAACCACAAGTTCGGGATAGGGTCCCCTCTGATTTTCACTTATAGATATTGGGGGTATAAACCAATCTCTCTTCTGTCTTTTCAGAACATTAATAGATTTGTGGACATAGTCACCAGAGGAAGGGTCCTGTTAATGCAAGAATGAGACAAATGATTAGAACGTTTTTTCCGGCCTGTATTGAGTATAGCATTACATACAGTTTCTATATTTTAAATATCAGAAATATTTTGTAAATTCTGTACGTTTCTCACAAATAATACTTATTCCAGTAAAATTGTCATAAACAAATGCAAAAAAAACCCAAACACTGGCTTAATCACATATATAGTTGTGAGCGTACGGGTCGTTGCTCACGCTTGCGGGCTCGCGTAGCGAGCCCGCGGCCCTCGCAAAGCGAGGGCCGTGGCTCGCGAAGCGAGGGCCGTGGCTCGCGAAGCGAGCCGCGGCCCTCGCGTAGCGAGCCGCGGCCCTCGTGTAGCGAGGTCACTGGGCAAGGGCCTCAGTTGCTGGCATGGAGCGCCGAAGGCGCTCCATGCCAGCAACTGAGGCCCCTCGCGAAGCGAGGGCCTCAGTTGCTGGCGAGGTCACTGGGCACGGGCCTCAGTTGCTGGCATGGAGCGCCGAAGGCGCTCCATGTCAGCAACTGAGGCCCCTCGCGAAGCGAGGGCCTCAGTTGCTGGCGAGGTCACTGGGCAAGGGCCTCAGTTGCTGGCGAGGTCACTGGGCACGGGCCTCAGTTGCTGGCATGGAGCGCCGAAGGCGCTCCATGTCAGCAACTGAGGCCCCTCGCGAAGCGAGGGCCTCAGTTGCTGGCGAGGTCACTGGGCAAGGGCCTCAGTTGCTGGCATGGAGCACCGAAGGCGCTCCATGCCAGCAACTGAGGCCCCTCGCGAAGCGAGGGACTCAGTTGCTGGCGAGGTCACTGGGCAAGGGCCTCAAACCCTCGCAAACTTCACGTCGCTACTCAAAAAACACGACACACAAATTACGACACTCGCTAAATTTTACGAGGAACGCAAACAACCTACGAAACACGTTACCACACATTACGACCTCGCAAACATCGGACGCAACACGCCGACATACAAACATTTAAAACACAATACATACACACAGCACATACATAAAAACCTTACCTACACCAAGAGGGAGCACCCAGGACCTCAAAAATGCAACTTACACCTCGATTTTACTCGAAATAAAAGACTTTTGAGACTAAAAAAAAATCTAAGCGACAGAAAAAATGGCTGCCGAACAAAACGAAAACGAGGCTACAGCACTCTAAACTCGCAAAACACCACAACAAACTCGCAAAACACCACAAGAAACTCGCAAAACGCCACAAACCACCTACGGATATTCATACCACACAGTGCACACATTCAGCATGCTTACACAGCAGCTCCACACCACTAATGCTGCAGCAACATCAACACAGATTGCCAGCTCTTCATCACAATGCTTCAAAATAGGTACACTATATTCATTTACTAATTTAGCTACCTTACAATTTCATTGCCGTCATTTTTTGACGGGCAATTCGCTAGTAGTACAAATAAACATTAACAAAGTCAACCTGATGTTGGATAAATCTCTTGAGTTTGCAAGCAGTTGATTTTGTAAATTAACACCCCTGGAAATCCCTGCTGAAATACGCATAAAATTCATAATTTGTTTTGGCCAATCACAGACAGCTAATATATTATATCACTCTGTAAAGCCAGTTTGAGCACCGAAGAATCATGGAAATTGTAGTCCTGTTTTTACCCGGGAACCAGAAGTAAGGAGGAGCCCAGACATTGCTGTGTTGATCTCTGTATTGGCTTGAAGGTTAGTATAGGGTTAAAATCCATACCCAAATGCAGTGTTTCTATTGGGAGGTTCACTGTGCCTACGTAAGCAGCTCTGGGGGTGTGGAAAACAAGTTTTATTTTTAAATCAAATACATTTGTATGTATATAGAATGATTCCATGTAATGTGTGTGACTGATATAATCAGCAGGTGTTAGATTTTTTTTTTTTGCGTCGTTCAGTTGTTTCTGACTCCCTGTGACATCATGTACCGTAACACACCAGGCACATTTTTATATCCATGGTCATGCTGATCCACTTAGTTTTCATGGCAGAGATACTGTAGTGGGTTACTAGTTCCTTTGCTTGTGGAACACAGCATACAGCTCCTGGTATTCCTAGGAGGTCTCCCATCCAAGTATTGACCAGGTCCAACCCTGCATGGCTTCAGGGTGGTGTGACCTCTTGGTTCCCTGACTAGAATCGAGGGACACAGTTGCTGCGGCGCTACTTGCCAGCAACTGCGGACTTTAGGCCCGCAAATGCGGACCCGGCGAAGGTGGAGGCTCCAACCGCAACCACAAAATTTAGCATCCGCAAATACGAGCAGCGGGACTTAAAATATTACGACCTTGCAAAAATACGACATTAGCGCCCGAAACCCGCGCACATGAAAACATTAAAACCACAATAAATACACACCACAAATACATAAAAAGCTTACCCACAGCAAGGGGGGCACCCAGGACCTCTAAAAGTGAAGTTACACCTCAATTTAAGTAGAAATTCAAGAGTTTAAAAACCCGAAAATCACCTAAGTGAGAGAAAAAAATGGCCGCCGAAGAAAACGAGGCTAAAGGACCCTAAACACGCAAAACACCAGGAAACACATACAGACTTTTCCAAAAAGCTGTATGAGGTCCAAGAACAAGGACGCAAAATCAGCCACAGCCGCATACCACACATTAGGCGCCATTTTACACCACTAACCAACACAATGCGGAAGTACACAGCTACCCTAACGGATTTTGCTCGCGCACGCAGCCTATTTACACTACACACATTGCTGACACTTACACACATTGTATGCTGTGCAAAACATCAAAAGAGATTGTCAGCTCTTCAACACAAACCTTCCTGCATGTATTACTTCAAAATAGGTAAAGTATATTCATTTATTCATTTCTTAATTATTTCCAACGCTGCTCATAGCACACAAACAAACAGGCTCACAATGAGCGCCGAAGGATCTCAGAACAAAATGAATGTCGCAACCAAACACCATTACCTGCCTTACAATCTTATTGCCGTCATTTTTTGACGGGCAAGTCGCTAGTAATAATAATAATAACCAGTTATTGCATGTTTATTACTGAAAAAACAGACATATTAATACCACACTCCTATCAACAAAAGGACAATCAATTCAAATTGGCATCCATGGTTACCCCTGTAACGGAACCCATCACTGTTTTACCCTGTTTTATGGTTATTTAATTCTTGGTTAAAATATGATCCTACTGTTATACTGTATGTATGTTGGTTTATGCTCTGCAGAATATTAGCCCAGACTATTGCAGACCTTGGCATAGTAGATAATCCTATTACAGAGACTCCCCATAAGATAAGGAAGTCTATTGTATAAATTGTTTTCATTCTCAGACATAAGAACAAAGAAGGATGATCTAGTCAATGTCTGATTGTATCAAAGTTGCCAGGTAGCCTCAGGGAGGTGTGACCCACCTATTGTCCCTCTATGTGTATTGTGTGGCCAACTATGGGGGATGTGTATTGCCTGTGGGAAGAGATGTGTATATATATCTCTGCACAACAAAATAAAGTCAGTATTCATTTGACTCCCAATTGAGTGTCGTCCAATATAAGAGGTCGGGGATGGTGAGACTGTAGTGCTTCTTGGATATTTTACCGTATACCAGCGGAGATATTGAGAATCACCCATTATTTCTCCTTCCCACCGCTGTATTTTTTACACACAATAGCCATAGAGACACTAGGCTAAGGGCTTGTGATAATAGAGAGTAAGACTTGTGTTAGGGGCCAGTTATCTCCCTAATCTGGTTAATAAGGACTAGTCCAGTACTAGGAAATATTGGGCATATACAATATTTCCCTTGTAAGTGCTAGCCCCCCAAAGCACAACATAGACATACATCCCATCACTCCCATCATGTTCTTTCACACACCCCAACTATAAACATGGGTACCATAGTATGGGCCTAGTTGTACCTAGGCAATTTCCGTTATCCTATGCTTCTAACAGGCATAACAAGGTATAACACACAAACCACAACATCCCCAATGTTAACCCATCTCAGTGGGCCCCTTTCCCCTGGCACAATAAGCCTATCTTATAAGGCTGAGGGCATCCGTCTGTAAGGTGTTGCACAGCTGGTGCCTTGGCATGCTTCAGCCATGACAGAATCCTATTGGTTACTTCCCCAAGGAAATATATTAATTATTTTTCAGTTGATGTTTATGTTAAATTGGGTTAGGAAATGATTAACAGGACATGGAAATCTGTAAAAGTGTTGAGTACCATTAAGTGAATCTTGTATAGCATATGGTAAAGCTATTCCTTAAATAGACAACTAATGAAGCTCTCCCTCAAGAAACTACCAAGATAATGAGGTTCAGACTGTGAGCGCAGAAAGATGAGTGGTCAAGGAACCTTACCTTAAGTAATTATTTTAAAAATTATTACAAAATATTTTTTATTCTATAACCTACATGAAAAATATTATTAGAAAAAAGGGAGTTGATGGTATTTGAACTCACAACCTACAATTTATTGTCAGATACTCTAACCACTACCCTGTCTGTCTGTCTAAACGATAATCAGGAGCATAACGTTTTTCTGAGGAGCCTGAACACTAAATAATACCATATGTTTAAGACTGTGGCATTAAAGTGATATGGAAGGTTTCTTGACATTACTAAGTACTGTATATAATAAACAGTACCTGCTTGGTTCTGCCCTCTGCAGCTCTTGAAGACATAGAGCCTGATTCCATAGCAAGCCCGCATCTCGCAGGATACAGGCCATATATCTGCAAGCGTGCTGCGGACTCCAATTCCGGTGCTATTCAATTGAAGGACCCCTTAAGTTACGGCCTAAAGCCAGCTCCGTAAACCATGCACTCATCTGTAGCAGTTCAGGGAGGGAATATCATCAATTATCAAGACCGTAACCTCCCATTAGAAAATGAGACCGCCATCATTACGTCAGTAAAACATGGAGGTTACCTGTCAATCAATTAGGTTCGGGGGTCCGATATGCGAAGGGACTTGCAAACACTCAAAATACAAAATAATAAAAATGAATGTCAATACTGTTCTAGTCCATGTGGGTGGCCTGATATATATTAACTCATTGATTCCCGAGATCGATATAACCCCAAAATTAAACATAAAAAAACATATTTTTTACTGCCGATTTGCAAGCTTGAGACTGTTGTGCAATTAATTCTAATGTCTTTCATCGCTTTCCCCGTTATTTACAGTGCAGGATTGATGTTTTATTTGCTTTTCCAGTGCTACGGACAGGGGTTAAACCCCCTTGCGGGTCCTCTCTAGTACTCATAGGTTTTTCTACTACATTTGCCATTTACGGGTGTGAAAACATTTGCGGGGAATTGGAGCACATAAATAGAGATGTAAGTTACGGTTGTAACAACCGCAAGGGTTTCAAGCCCGTAACCTGTAACGCGTTTGGAGCCTGCAAAAACGCCAATTAAATAGCAAATTAATTTACGGCCTCACTTACGAGCTCCAGTAACTTACAAATTCTCAACTGAATCGGGCCCATAGTCTGTAGTGCCATTTCAAATTAGCCAATCAGTGACTATCTCTCAGCAACATGTTACAAAATGTTGCTGAGAGATGGCCACTGATTGGTTAGTATGAGACAGTGTACAGCAGAGTCTGTGTCTTTATGAGCTGCAAAGGCCAGACCAAAGCAGGTACTAGTTGATATTAATAAAACTTGCAGGACTAACAAATCAGCTGTGTGTGTTGCAGTAATTCTATTATATGTGTGTAGTGTGTACACAAGATATAAACAACATATAAAAAAGAACATGCAATCAGCCCCACCATAGAGAAAGCAGGGCCTATGTCTTAATAATAAATAAACTGACATTGAAATACATTGGTACATAAATAAAGTGCCCCACTTAGGGATACACCCCTAGTTGACTGCCTTGTTGGCCTAGTGCGGTATCTGTCCATGCCCTTACATTATTTTGTCTTTTTTGTCTTAAGAAGATTAGACACCTTGGAGGAATCTTGAATGGAGATAAAGTCTCTATTTAGTTCTATTGAAAGTCTTATTCTTGTAGCACTCTATTCTAAAGTTTTAGTCTTGTTGCAATTAACAATATATGTTAAAGTAAGCTTACATTAGAATACCCTCCCTCTTCTGGCTCTAGTCTCAGTAGCAGCTCAATATGACAGCACGCTTATGAGGAGTATCTATTCTGGTAGGCCAAGGAATACTGATTTTTCCTAGCAATCTATGGCCTGTAGTGACTCACACACTGAGCAGGCTGTAAGGGAGACCAAAGAAAGAAAGGCCTGTGCCTTTGTGTCATAACTTCACCCCTAGCCATTGACAGATATTGGGCCTCAGCTATTCCTTATCAAGTGAGGCATTTTAGGTTGCGATCACACCAAAGTGCCAGTTGTCTGTCTGTTGTGCTTTCCTGCTGCTTGGTTCCCTTCTGCAGCTGCTGTGTCCTGCCATGCTGCTTATGTTCCTATCTGGCAAGAGTTCTGCCTGCGCCTACTACTTTGCTCAGTTCTGGCACTCACCTCTACCTGTGTGCTGGCTCCTGCCTTCAGCTCCCATTCTGATTTTGAGGACCTTTGTTCCCAGTAGCTGCTGGTGTATAGTTGTCTGCTGCATTGCCAGTCTGCTTTCAGTGCTTGACTGTAATTCTGCAGTTTCTGCATATGAACTGATACAAGCATTTGGCTTTTCATTTAAAAGATACCCACCAAGCTTTGTATATCCTGTTCATTTAATATTTCATGCATTCTCACCTCTGAAGGGCCAGAATTTCTAAGCACCCAGTTCCTGAAACTGCTAAAATTAAGATTAAGATTTTCTCTAAAAATGCTTTTGTGCTTACACAGCTGCTAATGTTGTTAGTTTGTTAAATACTACACAAATGTGAAGTTGTTACTTTCCTTAAATGTCCCTATGGAAAATTTCTTGTAAAACCTTGAGAAAAAAGACAGCACACTATGTCCAATGGATTTATTTGACAGCATGAGGGATTCTGAGGCAGATAATAGTGTCAATATATATATATATATATATATATATATATATACTAGAGATTTGCCCATCAAAAATTGCAGAGCAATAACATTTGAAGCCATGGCAATGCTGTTTACCACACAATGTCAAGCTTTTTGTACTCTGAGGACCTTCGGCGCTCATTGTGAGCCTCTCCTCTGGTGTACTTTTGCACATTCGGCGCTCATCACAAAGACAGATACATATGTCTATATTTTTTAAACTAATAATCAATCAATGAATTAGTAACTTAATAAATTAGTATACTTTACCTATTTGTAATTAATATAGCCCTAAAGAGCTAACAATCTAGTTTTATTGTCCTGCAGCATATAATGTCCAGCTGGACTGTTGATGGCCTGAGGAGATAGTTTTATGAATGTGCCAACTGTGCATTAGAAATAGGCTGCGTGCGCAAGGGCAAACCGTTAGTTGTGTAATGTTGTTAGTTGGAAGTTAGGATTGTAAAATAGCGTGGCTTGTCTATGTGCTACGTGGTTCGCAAGCATTTGCCGTCCTTTGTGAAAGAGGTACAAGGTTGGCTGTGTTTTGCGCGGTCCAGGGTCAAGTAGCCTCGTTTTCATTTTGTTTGGCCACCATTTTTTCTCACTTAGCTAATTATTAAGTGCTGAAACTCGGGAAAATCTACTTAAATTTGCGTTCCACCACACTCTCAGACGTCCTGGCTGTTCCCCCATGCTGTGTGTGATGGTTTTGTTGTATTTTTTGTGTTTTTCGTGTTTTTTGCTTTGCACGGTTCGGCCGTTAACTTCGTATTTTTCCTATCTCATATTTTTTTTATTTATTTTTTTCTAAGTCCCTCGTTCGTCATCTGGTTGCAGCCTAAGGCGATCCCGCGTTTCCTAAGTGTTTGGAGGCTAAGTCCCGCGTGTTTCTTTGCCTCCACTGCTCACCTCGCTTCGTGAGTCTTGCAGGCAATGAGTGCTGCAAGTTAATGGCTCACTTCACTATGTGAGGCTCGCAGGCGATGAGCGCCTTAGGTCCTCATCCCCTAAGTGCTCACAGTTAAAGGCCCGCCTCATTGTGCGAGGCTCGCAAGTGATGAGCGCCTTTGGTGCTCATCACCTAAGTCGTACGCACTACGCAAATCGTGATGACGTTTTGTAGTTCGACAACTATAATATGTGATTTAATAATTGAGCCGCTTAGCACTGTCTTTTTTGGAATTGGAATGTAGGCTGATGGCCACTGATGAGTTTTCCAAATTTGTTGGCATAATCCAAGCAACAACTCCACTGCATAATCTTCTAGTATTTGAACAGTTCAGCTGAATTTCCTTCATCTGCTACAACCTTATTATCACAAAGGCTTCCTAAGACCCATCTTACTTCACTCTCCAAGATGTCTGGCTCCAGCTCATTGGGCACACTCTTGAGATCCTCCTGTATAGATCTTCTGTGTATTCCTACCACCTCTTCTTTATCTGACCTGCTTCTGTTAAATCCCTACCGTTTTTTGTCTATTATCACACCCGCCTCTTCATGAAACTTTTCATTTGAGATTCCCAAATTTTCTCAAAGAGATCTCGTGATTTCCCCATTCTGTTATCTTCTTATTTACATTGCTCCATGTAGAAGGTCTCCTTGTCTCTTCTTGCTATCCTCTGGAATCCTCCATGCAGTTGGACAAATATTTTCCTGTCTCCACTATCTTTTGCTTTCCTCTGGCTACTTTCAAAGCCTCATCGGACAGACAGTTTGCCATTTTAGTTTTCTTTCTTTTGTTGCTTTTTTTTGGACAGATGTCACAAACTTCTGTCCAAAGTTCTTCAGGAATTCTGTCTTCCAAGTCTAGCCCCTTAAATATATTATTTATTTCGTATCTGCTTGGTCTGATGATTGGCCCTCTCTCCTTCAGTTTATGTCTGAACTTTACAGTAAGAAGCTCATGGTCTTGTTTTGCTGACTGTATAGAGCTCTTCCATCTTTGGCTGCAGAATATATAGTCAGTCTGATTTCTATATATGAAATGAGAACTACCAGTTGTGTAAGTGGAGATCGAGAAGGCACAAGAGAACAAATTTCTAATATCTGCTGGATAATAGAGAAAGCAAGAGAGTTCCAGAAGAAACATTTACTTCTTCTTCAAAGACCATTCTAAAGCTTTTGACTATGTGGATCAAAACAATATGTGGCAAATTCTTAAAGTGGGGGTACCAGACCATCTTATCCAGTCTCCTGAGGATACTGTATGTGGACCAAGAACCTACGGTCAGAACTGAACATGGAACCACCAAATAGTTCAAGTTCGGGAAACAAGTGTGACAAGGCTGTATATTGTCACCTTATTTATTCAACTTATATGCAGAATACATAGTGGGTTGGAGGAATCAAATGTCGAAATTAATATTGCTGCGAGAACAACCTCAGATACGCCGCCGATATTACTTTGGTGGCTAAAAACGAGGATGGGCCTATTGATGAGGGTGAAAAACAAGCGAGTGCAAAAGCTGGCCTGGTGCTCGACATTAAAAAGATAAAGATCACGGCAAACGGTAATCTCAGTTCCTGGCAAATAGATGGAAGGAGTTAAGGCAGGGACAGATTTTATTTTCCAAGATCTCTTTAGATAGTAACTGCAGCCATGAAATTAAAAGACGTTTATTACTGGAGAGGAAAGCTATGGAAAGTTTATTACTGGAGAGGAAAGCTATGGAAAGTCTGGGCAAGAATTTAAAAAGTAAAGTAGTACATTTATCAACAAAATTCCTCATAGTTAGAATCATGCTAATTCTAGTAGGAACATATGGATGTGAAAGCTGGACCATAAAGAGCGCCGTAGAGTTGTGGTGTTGGAGAAAACTGCTTAAAGTTTCTTGGACAACAAGAAGATCCAATCAATCCATACTACTGGAAATAAAGACAAGCCGTTCACTTGAAGGAATGATTGTGAGGCTAAAGCTCAAATATTTTGGCTTTATAATAAGATGCAGGATTCCCTAGAGAAGACTCCGGTACTGGGAAAGATTAAAGGCACATGAAGAAATGGGCGGTAGACGTGGATAGATGAGATCATTGAAGCAATGAACTTGAACTTCATGGAGCTCTCAGGGGCAGTGGCTGACAAATGTGGCTGCGGTCTCTAAGGTGACAGAGAGTTGGACACGACTGAATGACTAAACAACAACAAAATCTGTTGGCCATAGAGATATATGAATTCAAGCAACTTTGTGCGGCTTGTTGCTATATTTCACTACCAGCACCATCTTCAACTTGCTAAAGAACATTCAAGGAAATAGGTGTAGCTCAGGAGTCAGGACATGACCTTACTTCTATTCTGTATACTTTGCTGAAGAAGAATTATACTTGCTGAGATTATACTGTGTTATTAATTGAAAGGGACTGTACTGCAATTAGTTATCCAACTAATTACAGTACATCTTATTCCACTTGTGTAAAAAAGTCTTATTGTAAGGATATAGGCTCATATATATCAAAGGTTGAAAGCACTTTGGCGTATTGATTCGCCTCAGTTCACCTCGATACGCCACTATCATTCAGCATTGTAATCAGCACTTTTATCAAGAAGCCAGTGGTAAAAGAGATCATCATCACTATGTCACTAAAGCCTGCGGGAACCCCCGCAGACTCTCTACATTAACACCTTGCTGCGAGGGTCCACTTCAAGTACCCCCACGGCACCTAAAATTAATCCCCCCTATGATGGGGATTTCCATCAAGACCCCCACAGTGTCCCTACATCAACCCTTGCTGCAGGGGCCCCGGTCGGGACCCCGGCAGCATGTCTAATTTCTTAAAGGACCTGCGCTTTATCAATAATTAACCCCTGGTGCGGGGGTACTATACGAACCCCCGCAGAGCCTATCATTACCCCATCTGTCCAATAGGGGTCTATATAGACCCCTATATGACTCTATTAACCCTAACAAAAACACTATAAGTGCCTCCAGAACCCTCATGACACAAAGTCTAAGCACTGCACTACACTATTAACCCTTTCCCACCCTATACTATTCTCTTAACCCCTCTAATTAACACTAATTAATACTATGATTAACTCATTAACCCTACCCTATTAACCCCTATTACCCACTATTCTATTACCCCCCATCCTATACACAATTAACCGCTATTAACCCCTATTCTTTTAACCCCTATCCTATTAACACCCCTCTATCCTATACATTATTAACCCTTATTAACGTCTATTCTATTAACCTCCTCTATCCTAAACACTATTATCCCCTAAAAAACCCTATTCTATTAACCCCTATTAACTGCTATCTTATTAACCCCTATTCCATTAAACCCTATTAACCCCTCTCTACCCTATTCTATTAATCTCTACACTATCTTATTCTATTAACCCCCAAATTAACCTAGCTAACCCCCTATTAACCCCTAACCCCCAATTACATCCCTAACAACACACTAATTACAGAAAATGAAAAAACACTACTTACAGAAATTATAAAAAACTAATTACAGAAAATAAAAAAAAAACTACATTACAGAAAATAAAAGATAAATTACAAGTAAAAAAAAAACAAAAAAAGAAAACACTATCAAAATAAAAAAAGACTTACAACCTGTAAAAAAGAAAGGGTTAATTAGTACACTAACATTGCCAAAATGCCCCTGCAGCGATGGCAACAATGCCCTGGTCATCAATCTTCTGCCCTGGACTAATCGGGCTATCCATGTGGATAGTAGAAGGTCCAGTCCTCTGCTTTCTTGATTGAAGCCCATGTCCTCATCTTCTTGGCCAGGAAAGGGCCATCCCAAAAAAAAACATGACGCTCTGAAAACAACACCAATAATGCTAAAAGAGTTCCTCCCTTGAGGAGCTCTCTGCCGCAAATGACAGTTCCAGAGAAGATCTTGCATATAAAATGCATTGGAGTATTCTGATTGGCTGAAATATCTGTCAATCCGATTTCCGCCAATCAGAATGGGATACACTCCTATATCCCGTTCTGATTGGCTGAAATCTGACAGATATTTCAGCCAATCAGTACTATTCAATGTATTTTATAAGCAAGAGCTTCTCTGGAGCTACCATTTGCGTCAGAGAGCTCCTCAGGGGAGGAGCTCTTGTAAATTTATTGTATTTTATTTCATAGCGTTGCCAGTTTTTTTTGGATTGCCCTTTTCTGGCCAAGAAGATGAGGACATGGGCTTCAAGCAAGAAAATGGAGGACTGGACCTTCTACTATCACGAGTCCAGAGCAGAAGTTTGAAGAGCAGGGCATCATTTGCCATCGCTGCAGGGGCCTTTTGGGAAGGTAAGTGGACTAATTAACCCTTTCTTTTTTACAGGTTGCTTTCTTTTTTTGTTGTAGTATTTGTTTTTATTTTTAATGTATTTATTTTTTCTGTAATGTTTTTTTATTTTCTGTAATTAGTGTTTTTTTTTGTTGTTGCAATTAGTGGGTTGTTAGGGATTTAATTGGGGGTTAAGAGGGGGTTAGCTAGTTTAATTAGGAGGTTAATAGAATAAGGTAGTGCAGGGGTTAATAGGGAAGCATGAGAAAAGTCTTGAAGGCAGGAGTGAGAGGAGGTGATAAGAGAGGAGGAAAGAAGAAGGTCGTTAGCAGAACGAAAGGGGCAGATGGGAGAGTATTTTGAAACAAGAGCAGAGATATAAGGGGGTGCAGTGTTGTTGAGGGCTTTATATGTTAGGGTCATGATTTTACAATTTGTTACTGGAAGCTATGGGGAGCCAGTGGAGTGACTGACAGAGAGGAGCTGCCGACACTGAGCGTTTGATATTGAAGATGAGTCTAGCGGAGGCGTTCATTATGGATTGGAGGGGGAGACAGACGAGAGATGGGGAGGCCAGCAAGGAGGGAATTGCAGTAGTTGAGTCGAGATATGATGAGAGAGTATATTAGAATTTTAGCCGTGTCTTCTGTAAGATATTGACAAATTTTGGAGATTTTTTTTAGGTGAAACTGACATGATTTTGTTATTGATTGTATGTGAGGAATAAAAGAGAGGGCGGGATCCAGTAGAACCCCAAGACAACGGGCCTGGGAGGTGGGAGTGACGATGGCATTGTCAACAGTGAGAGATATTTGAGGAATTAAAGCTGTAGTAGAGGGTGGAAAAATTAGGAGTTCTGTCTTAGACATGCTGAGTTTGAGTTGATGAGCGGACAGGAGTATATGCTAGAGAGGCAGTTGGAAACTTGAGCTAAAAGAGAGGGGGATAGATCTATAGCAGAGGAGGTAGATCTGAGTGCCATCTGCATAGAGATCATACTGAAATCCAATGGATTTTATTAGGGTACCAACGGAAGATGTATAGATGGAGAAGAGGAGGGGGCCTAGGACAGAACCTGAACGACAGCAGACAGAGGGGGAGGTGAAGAAGAGGTGCCAGAGAAGGAGACACTAAATCTACGATCTTCTAGATAGATGTGAACCCTGGAAGAGCTGTGACCTGAATGCCAAAAGAGTGGAGAGTTTGGATTAGAAGACAATGGTCAACTGTATCGAAGGCAGCAGAAAGATCCAGGAATTAGAATAAAGAAGGGACCCTTTGATTTGGCAGTTAACAAGTCATTGGTGACTTTTGTGAGGGCTGTTTCTGTAGAGTGTTGGGCCCGGAAGCCAGATTGGAAGGGGTCCAGAAGGGGATTGGAAGGGGTCTAGAATGGAATTGGAGGAAATAATTGAGTGAGGCGATTGTAGACAAGCCACTCAAGCAGTTTTGTTCTTTCTCGTCCGCAAGAGTTAAGATCGCTAAAAACGCAAATCGCTATTCAATTGCTACAATTGCCCAAGCCTGCAAATGTTTTCACACCCGTAAGTGTCAAATGTAGGAGAAAATCCTACAAGTGCTAGAGAGGACCCGCAAGGGGTTTAACCCCTGTCCGTAGCACTGTAAATGCAAATAAAAAATCCCTACTGCTCTGTAAATAACGGGGAAAGCGATGACAGACATGAGAATTAATTGCACAACAGTCCCAAGCCCGCAAATCGGCAATGAAGAATAAAAAAATGCCATTTTGGGGTTATATTGATCTCGGAAATCAATGAGTTAATACATATCAGGCCACCCACATGGACTAGAACAGTATTGGCATTCATTCTTATTATTTAACTAGCGACATGCCCGTCAAAAAATGACGGCAATAAAATTATAAGGCAGGTAATGCTGTTTGACACAGAGAGTAAGTGTTTTGGTGGTGTGAGATCCTTGTGCGGTCTTTGCGAGGCTAGTGCTGAGTGCCGTTGGCCCTTATCGCGTGGCACGCAATGAGTGCTTTTGCACTTATTGTAAGGTCCGCAGTGATCTGGTTTTGTCGCTTATTGCAAGGCTCTCCTCTGGTGTAGTTTGTGTCCTATGAGCACAGTTGGCGCTCCTTGTGAGTGGAGCGGTGAAGGTGTTTGTGGTTGTTTGCGATAGTGTGGTGTTAATTTGTTTTTGTTTTGTGTATTTTATTTTTTTGTGTGGTCGTTTGTAACCGGTTGTGAGGCGCCGGAGAGCCTCCACATATGCAAATGCGGCCCCTCGCTTTGCGAGGGTCCGCATTTGCGGCACGAAAGTCGTACTGGGTCGCAGGGATGAGCGCCTATGGCGCTCATCTCCACCAGCGCAAGGAGCGCCTTTGGCATTCCTTGCCTGGCCGCAACCGTGGCCCTCGCTTTGCGAGCCTGCAGTTTCTCCGTTGCGTTACCAACAGATCTTGGCAAGCCCGGCTGCTGAGAACTATATGTGTGATATTTTGCGATTTTGCAAGTCAGATCACATATCGGACTACAAAACGCTAATTGATTGACATGTAAACTCCATGTTTTACTGCCATAATGATGGCTGCCTCATTTACTATTGGCTGTTTTGAAATGGGTGGCTACGACCTTGCTTAATTGATCATGTTCCTGCCCTGAACTTCTACGTATGAGTGCGTGGTTTATGGTGCCGGCGTTCAGCCCAGAACTTGCGGGCTTGTTCAATTGAATAGTGCCGGAGTTCAAGCCCGCAGCACACCCACAGACATACAGCCTGTATACCGTGAGATGCGGGCTTCTAATTGATTAGGGCTCATAGTCTTTACCATTTTAAGTACTCAGAAATACATGTATAGAAAACAATGCATGTGCATATTTGGCCATGGTTTGATGTCTTCCTACAAATAAGTCTTTCCTTTCCTGACCTTGAAATTGGTATTGTGGGCTCCACATGAGCTCAGTCTGCCCTGACATTTTGTTTGTTTACCAACTGCAAACGTTTGTCTGCTGCTCTGACCTTGATCTCTCATCTAGATTATTCTTGCATAGCCTACACCAGACCCCTGTGTTTTTGTTTTCTGGCTCTACATTGAATAAACCTGCCCTGATCTTTTGCTTGTTTATCAACTTCAAATATGTCTTCTTGATTACTCTTATTATTATGTATATATGGTATGCTATTATATTTAGCGTTGTTTAGTTGTCCAGTCATGTTTGATTCTCTGTGACCCTATGGACTGCTTTATACCAGGATCATCTGTAAGCCACTGCCCCTCTGAGCTTCATCAAGCTCTGATTCGTTGTTTCAGTGACCTCATCTATCCATCCCCACCTCTGTTGTCCACTTCTTTGTGTTCCTTCAATCCTTCCCAGCCAGTCTTCTCTATGAAATCCTGGTTTCTCATGATTTGACCAAAATATTTCAGCTTCAGTCTCATGATTAAACCTTCCAGTGAAGAGTTTGTCTTGATTTCCTGTAGTATTGATTTTTTAAAATCTTCTTGCATTCCAAGGGACCGTTTTCTCCAACACCACTTTTCAAAGGCGTCAATTCTTTGGCGCTCATCCTTCTTTATGGTCCGCTCTCACATCCGTATCTTACTACTGGGAATACCATATGTAACGGAACCCATCACTGTTTTACCCTGTTTTATGGTTATGGTTAAAATAGGATCCTACTGTTATACTGTATGTATGTTGGTTTATGCTCTGCAGAATATTAGCCCAGACTATTGCAGACCTTGGCATTATAGATAATCCTATTACCGAGACTCCTCATAAGATAAGGAAGTCTATTGTATAAAGTGTTTTCATTCTCAGACATAAGAACAAAGAAGGATGATCTAATCAATGTCTGATTGTATCAAAGTTGACAGGTAGCCTCAGGGAGGTGTGACCCACCTATTGTCCCTCTATGTGTATTGTGTGATCAACTATGGGGGATGTGTATTGCCTGTGGGAAGAGATGTGTATATATATTTCTGCACATAACAAAATAAAGTCAGTAGTCTTGAACTCCCTATTGAGTGTCGTCCAATATGGGAGGTTGGGAATGGTGAGACTGTAGTGCCTCTTGGGTATTTTACCGTATACCAGCGGAGATATTGGATTTGTGTTCCAACTCCGTTACACCATAGTTCTATCAATTGTTGCTATTATATTCTCATTATCTATACCGTTTTCTTTGGTGCACCATCATAACGTGAGGACATTTTCTTTTATGATGAACCTCTACCTTATAAACAAAACTAGAAACTTTTTTTACAGAAATAAAGAATACAAGCTTTATTTTTTCAAATTGTTTATTTTATTTTCAAAAAGCGCAAATGAGAAAAAAAGTCTTCTTAGGAACAGCTTAGGGTCTTCACAGGAAATGATCAAGCTGACACCTAGCAAATTAAAGGGGGAGCTAATTAGAATTTAAAAAAATAGAATTTGCAGAGTGAGAAATCCATGATCCTTCTAATCCTCAATGCCACTATTTATTTAATTTTTTTCTACTTAAAGACTTATAATGCCCACATTTTGTATCATGCATATCTAAGAACAGTTTTATACAATATAAAAGTGTTGTGTTGTGTGAAAAAGATAAAAGAATCATTATATTAGAAAAACAAGTAATGGACCTTTATAATCAAAACTTGTACTTAGCATAATGAAAGGCTGGTTAGCGCAGTTATATGAAGCTAGGAATTATTACTATTTTTTATGTCTATCTCTGCTCGCCATGTTGGTTTTTCACACTCTTCCCTCTAGCCTGTTACTGTACACGAGTACGCAGAAAGATATGAATTTCATGTAAATCTCCACATTGCATCCTCTTATGCAAAAGGCCTCTAGCTTCATGTTGCCTCCTGCTATATAAGCTGCAACACATTATCATGTGGACCACTATATTCTAAAGAACTTTGTACCACTTACAATTGTAGAATGTTTTTTAAATAAACTAAAATACAGTAAAACCCCCGTTGTCCGGCACCCACGGGGACTCCTTATTGCCGGATAAGTGTAGTTTCCCGTTAATCATGAGTCCCCGAATGTAAGGGTCTAAACGACCCTTAACCCCCCCAAAAAAACTCAAAATGCCTTTTTTTTTTTGCAGTCTCGAACTGCCGGTTTAGCTGGAGTTTTTTGAAAATGGGGAATTGGTGCCAGTTGCTTGAGAGTCCCGGTTAGTTGGGTGCCGGATAACCGGGATTCTGCTGTATTCATGTAAAAATAAAAGGCTTTTGTTGTAGAATTTCGACCTGTAAAAGCATTACATAGAAAAATGAAGAGAGTCACAGATACGTGAAAATACTTACCTACTTACATGTGATCTTTGGAATTTGTGGTATATGTTAAAAGAATAATAACAAAAAATGACTAGGGGGATGAATTGAACCCAGCGCTGCAACCTAATAAGTACTTGCACATACCACTAAACATCCACTTTTCCTAGTATAGAGTTAATAATCAAATTGTAACCGTAATATCCACAACCTGTACATCCGAATTATATTAGTGCCACTGGCTGGCGCAGCTTAGTATTTATTCTGCCATAGGAGGGGAGGTCAAAAACATCTTAAAAAAAACTAACTTTAAAACTCATAGATCAGATCATTTTAAAGCAATTTTAAAAAGGAAATAAAACTTTTTTCCACATGCTTTACCACCTCCTGTCTACTGGTGCAGAGCAAATAGGGTGACTTGTATGTGCCTTTTTTTAAGTGACTGTTGATTGACAGCAACGTGCCCCGATATAATTATGCATATAATATAAAATGTATTAATCTTAAATGTAACATTTTATTTGTTTATACATAATATTCACATGGCTTTGCAAGGTGTAACATCCAAAAAATGCTGAGATAGACTCTTTATATTACGTAGTGCATTTCCATCAGGACTAAGCAGCCATTTCTGCAGAGGCTCAGCCAATGTCACTGAGCCTGATATCATCCACTCAGCAAATTCACTCTCCAACTGTCATTTTCTCAATTGCATCTATCATCAGGACTAAGCAGCCATTTCTGCAGAGGCTCAGCCAATGTCACTGGGCCTGATACCTTCCACTCAGCAAATTCACTCTCCAACTGTCATTTTCCAATTTCTATTTAACTAGGGGGGTTGCCTCTAGACCTAGAGCTTCAAGCGCCACCACCTCTCTTCAGCCTCTGAACTCATTTAATATGGTCTATAGCACAGGTTTAACACTAATAATAATAATAATAATAATAATAGTGCAGTGAAGTACTATAAGTAAAGCAACAGGTTGAAGCAAATCACTGACTGCATGAACTAAAGTTATTTGGGAAGTTTCACCTCAATACAAGTGTATTGTATATGAAATAATTCACTTATAGAAATTCAAAAAACAGCATGCTGCATTCCCTAAAAATACACAATCACAAGTATTTGCTGAAATTAGGGATTTATTTACATTTTTAAAAAAAATCTCTCTCCTTAGTCCCATAAGCTCTCTCTCCTTTTTTATCCCCCTCTCACTCTCCTTTTCTCTCCCAACCCTATCCACCATCTTTCTCCCCCATCATCACTCTCTCTCCATCACCCCCTCTACATATCCTCTCTTTCCCCATCCACCATCTCTCTCCCTCATCATACTCTCCATCCCCCCTTGCCCCCTCCCCCACTCGCTTTCTCTTCCCCTCATCCCCTTTCATTTTCCCTCCTTGCTTTTCCCCTTCTCTCTAACCCTCATCTGCACCCATCTCCCTGCCACATTCCTTCCTTCCCTTCTCCTTCTATCCCTTCTTATTTGTCACCTCTCTCTCTCACTCTGCCCCTCCTAACCCCTTTCTCCCCACCCTCTCTCTCTCTCTGCCCCCAAATTGCCCTCCCCTTTTCCCTCCCTCATTCCAGCCATCACTTCCCCTCGTGTAATCTCTCCCCGCTTTTTTCCCACTCGTCTCCCGTCCTCTACCTGCCCCTTTTCTGCACCCACATTATACTCTTTCCTCTCTCCCCCTCATACCCCTCCCTCTTACCCTACAGTCATCACTGTCCCTCTTTTCCTCTACCATCTACACCCCCAACTCCCCCAAATGGCCACCCCCCTCATATCTGCACATCCCCCCATTACACCTTTATATCTCCCCTCTTTATATCACCCACTCATATTCTTATTTCCTTATTTATTTCCCTAGCCCCCTACTTAAATCTTTAATTCCCCCCACTCTTAGGCTTGATTCTTCCTACTCTTAGTCCCACCCCCTCATAGCCCCAATCCTCCTCGTATCCCCACTAGAGCCCCTGATCCCTTATCCCATTCATAGCCTTTGATTCCCCCAATTACTGCTTTTCATTCCCCCATCCCTCCTCATTCCTCATTTCTCCCTAATTGCTCCTCACTAACCCCTTATAATCCCCCTAATTTCCTCAGGGGAGGGATGAGAGGGGAAAGAGACAGGAGAGGAGGAGGGGGAGAAAGAGACACAGGGGGGAAATGGGGGGAAGAGACAAAGAGGGGGAAAGGGGGGAGAGACACAGGGGAGGGAGAGGGGGAAGAGACAGGGGAGAGACAGTGGAGGGATGAGGGGGAAAAAAGAGACACAGGGGGAGAAAGGGGGAAGAGACACAGGGGAGCGGGAGGGAGAGGGCGAGGAAGAGACATAGGTAAGGGAGAGGGCGAGAAAGAGACACAGGGTAGGGAGGGGGGCGACACATCTAAGAGACAGGGGTAGAGACATGGGAGGGAGGAGGGGGAAAGAGACAGGGGAGGAGGAGGGGGGAGAAAGAGACACAGAGGGGAAATGGGGGGAAGAGACACAGGGGGGAATGGGGGGAAGAGACACAGTGGAGGGAGAGGGGGAAGAGACAGGGGAGGGGGGAAAAGAGACAGGGGAGGGAGGAGGGGAGAGAAAGGGGGAAGAGAGACAGGGGAGGGAGAAGGGAGAAGAGACACAAGGGAAGGAGAGGGCAAGAAAGAGACACAGGGTAGGGAGGGGGGGAATGACACATCTTATATTATACCCTCATTTATGATAGGTAAGGGACTAGTAAAAAATGTTTTTTAAGGGGATGGGGTTTAAAACATAATGTTTTAAATACATATAGAAATCGGAGGACTATGGTGATCCTTTCCATCTAGGCCATTGTGTTGGTCCCATATGACCAGATGACTTTACCTGTTTCTCTCGCTCGTTCCATACAAACATGGGTACAGAGTGTTGCCTGCCAGTAGCATCCAGTGCGTTCAGCACAAAACTGACAGAGCCACCATGGAGTGTGAGTTGTCTCTTTACAGTCACGGTCCCATCTGGGAGCACACGGAATCTGCTGTCATCTGGAGAGTACAGAGCGCGGGAAACACCGGAGCAGGATTCAAATCTCACTGGGGGAGTGGAGAGGTGAGAGCGACCAATTAAAATAGCACTGTAGCTTGGGAAAAACATCCTTTTAGTAAAATATATATCAATCAAACAACATTAGCAACTGTGTAAAGTATTTTAAAGAAAATATTAATGTGTGCGCCTGTCTGTCTTTCTATCTGTCTGTCTACCTATTAAAATCCTGGACTGTTGTAGGCCAACCTATAACTGCCAATCACTGATCTCTATAATCTATTAAAACAACTGCATTTTGTTAGCGTAAACTTACCTTGAAATTTGCAAATTCAATGTCAAAGTAAGTTATATGTCAATGGTGATTGGTTCCCATAATTTTTAATTAACCCCTATGGCTCAGAATGTATTGTTTTGGGGTGCAGCCACTTGCATTGAGCATGATCAGGGAGTAGTTGGCCTAATCGATTACTAGAGCCTGAGCATGCTCAATCTTTCCATTTGCACATGGCCTCACACTGAAAACAATGAATTCAGAGTCTCAGGGGTAATTAGCAATTATGCACGCCATTCACCCATTACATAAAAGCTACCATCCCGTGCATGACGATTGGATCATGCAGGCTGATTGACAGGTAATAATTGCAAGATTCAATGTAAGTTTAATGTAAGAAAATGCATGGTCCTTTCCCTTTTCACCTTTGCCGATTTTCATATAAGGCGCCTGACAGAAGAAGCCCTGAGCTATGAGAGACGCGCTCGAGGCCCTGGGGGGCCAAGTGTCCGCGCCGAACATATCAATGGCCTCGCTGTCAACTCAGACCCGTCGAGTTGCGCCACGTCGGAGGGGAGAATAGTTCTTTGCCTTACATCAAACATGACGGCGCCTGAAAATTTACAGCGCCCTCTGCCGGATGGCTCCTGTAACTGCAGCTGTCAGTGCTGCCGAAGACATGCGAAGGTGAAGAGATAGATCCAAATCCATTTTAATAGCATAAAATTGGTCAAGAACTTGTTATGAACCGTTAATTCTTTTAAATTCTGCCTTATTTGAACATCCACTGTGTCACTTTAAGAGTCTGTACTAAACGTGTGGGTAGGGTGCGGGACAAATCCCTCCCAGATTAAATAAATAGGGGACACAAAAAATAGCAAAATTAAACGTAATCATGTACTAATAAATACTCCTATATTAGAAAGCAGTACTTGAATTCTTACCTTTCCCCAGGATCCTCCCTCTCTCCAGGACCTTGCGTGTCACAGAGAATGCATAGCGCTGCTCGCTGAATCCGGGCTCACACGGTGCAGGGTCCTCAGAGAGACCCCATGCCACCTGAAATAGCCACAAACCAACACTGGCAAAGAGCTCGGAGGCATCGACACCATCAAACCATACAGGGGGCAGGTGCATGTCCGTGCACTATTTCTATCCTGTACCTACCAGTATTATATTACAGGAACCCACAACCGACCTACTTTATATATTTCTTTAACAAACAAACAAACAGTTATTTTAGGGAAAATCGACATTTTATGAAGACTTGTGTACATAAGTATTCTGATTAGAGAAGTATCAGGTTGTTTGGAGCCTGGCGGGTGTGCTTATTTTGTCAGTGGAGGAGGAAGGATAGAAATGGATTTGTTAAATCATTGGATCTTTTTGGAATTTTACACCAACCCCTTCAACTCACACGCTTGGGAACAGGCAGCTTGCAATTATAACTGCAAGCCTTGTCCTGCATTAATACACATCGTCTGAGCAAAGCAATATGGATGCCCCCAAGTTACAGCAGGGTACGTCACAATTATTTATTTTGTCATTCTAAATAGCTTGATGATATTTACATGTCTAATTAACAGAGGCTCGTTAACTTTTGTGCCATTGCTTTATTACAGGACCTGTCAACGCCTAACTGTTTTGTGCATTGCTTTAAGGCACGTAATAGACTGGCTACATATGGGGGTGGGCAGCAGGCCTCCATCGTTTGCAATACCCCCCTAGCCATAATTATACCTGCACCATTACAGTCCCATTACCCATCAATGCTTCTTTACAGGACCCCCCACCCTATATCTACCTTGTATAGATTAATGCAAATGTATGGGACTCATTATAAGACTCCTCACCCTATAACTCTACCATATTGGTTTCTACTATATTAATGCACTATCATCCTATAATTAAGTGGCTTTCAACCCTTTTGGACTGGGATCTTGGGAACCACCTTGGACTCCCAGTACCTTCTGAAGTGATACCATGAGGGATCCAATACATTTCCAACTATTTATGCTCCGATTTGAATAGATTACAGATAAATCCATCATTATCATCACATATAATAGTTGTCAAATTATGATTCGTCACCACGCTTGCGACAAATCGCAGTTTGACAACTACGATATGCGCAACTCCCACACATGCGCAATGCGCCACAGGAGCGCATGCGCAGTGTCGTAGGCATGCGCAATGGGAGCAAATGCTCCGTGGGCGTGCATGCGCATTGTGTGCCGGCCTTGCACATGCGCATTGCACCCTGGGGTGTGTGCACATGCACATTGCGCGGGCGCACCCACGTGGAAGGGAGGAAGACACAGAGGAGTGAGACGAGCGGCGAAGAGACACAGGGGAGGAGGGGGAGAGATACAAGGCAGGAGGGGGGAGGGACACAGGGGAGGGAGAGGAGGGGAAACACAGAGGAAAGGAGGACACACAGAGGAGGGGGGAGAGACACAGGGGCATCAGAGGAGGGGGGAGAGACACACAGGGGAGTCAGAGGAGGGGGGAGAGACACAGGGGAAAGAGAGGAGGGGGGAGAGACACAGGGGAGTGGGAGGAGGGGGAAGAGACACATGGGAGTGAGAGGAGGGGCAAGAGACACAGAGGAGGGGGGAGAGACACAGGGGAGGGGGGAGACACAGAGGTGGGATAGGAAGGGGGAGAGACACAGAGGAGGGAGAAGAGGGGGGGAGACATAGGAGGGCGAGAGACACAGGGGAGGGAGAGGAGGGGGGGACACATGGGAGTGAGAGGCACTCATTGCGAGGCCCGTGATGAGCGCCAAAGGCGCTCATTGCGAGGCCAGTAAAATAGAGGGGGGGAGGCTAGCAATGAGCGCCTCCCATCAAGGATGGGAGAGGTAGAGGAGGGGAGAGGCCTTCAATGAGCACCGAAGGCCAAAAGCGCTCATCGCGAGGCCAGTAAAGTAGAGGGGGAGAGGCTCCCATTGTGTGGCAAACAGCATTGCCAAATGTTATTGCCGTCATTTTTGACAGGCAAGTCGCTAGTCTATAAATAATATCAATGCCAGTAGTATGTTTAAAGTATTAGGCTCTCTTCTTGTCTCTTTTCCTTAGGACTGGCAGATAAGGTCTGCCATTGGTCCCCAGACAGCTGTTTAAATCATCATGCCCTGAAATCATTATGTGTGTGCCAATTCTCCTTTACAGGAATCCTTGCCCTATGCCCGTGCTTTATTACAGAATCCCACACACTATTATTGTCCTCTCCCTATCATTTGTCTGTCACCGAAGTCCTCGCCCTATTAATACTCCCACTGACATTACCCACCCGTCTACAACTATTCTAGGTTGGTGATCTGTTGTAGGCCCCCTCACTAATCAACACCCCCCAACAGTCCAGAAGGAGCCATCCCTATTGTCTCTCATAGCCTCCCAAATGTCTTCAGTTGTTTTCTCTCATAGTCTAGAAGAAAGATGACGTATTGGAGTAGTGAGTAAATAATAAGTGTCTATATCTCTAAAAATAGTTTTGGGTGCCAGCATTTGTGGGCACGCACATGACGTTGCGCAGGGCTCCTTCGCCCCCTATAATAGTATCTACCAATGCTTTATTACAAGACAGCTCACCAGGGGTGTAGGAGCCAGAATAATTCTGGGGGGGATACACCTCATTGTATACACAGGCCGTAAAATAGCTTATATATACATACATACAAACATAGAAAAATCTGGGGGGGACTTGTCCCCCCCATATCCTACACCCATGCCGCTCACCCTAAAACTATATCCACCAATGCTTTATTACAGGACCCCTCACCTTATAGCATGAGCCACCAATGCCTTAATACAGGACCCTCACCCTATAACTGTACCCACCAATGCCTTATTACAAGACCCCTCACCCTACAACTGTATCCACCAGTGTTTTTTTACAAGACCCCTCACCCTATAACGGTATCCACCAATGCCTTATTACAAGACCCCTCACCCTATAACGGTATCCACCAATGCCTTATTACAAGACCCCTCACCCTATAACGGTATCCACCAATGCCTTATTACAAGACCCCTCATCCTATAACAGTATCCACCAATGCCTTAATATGGGACCCCTCACCCTATAACTGTACCCACCAATGCCTTATTACAAGACCCCTCACCCTACAACTGTATCCACCAGTGTTTTTTTACTAGACCCCTCATCCTATAACTGTATCCACCAATGCCTTATTACAAGACCCCCCACCCTATAACTTTATCCACCAATGCCTTAATATGGGACCCCTCACCCTATAACTGTACCCACCAATGCCTTATTACAAGACCCCTCACCCTACAACTGTATCCACCAGTGTTTTTTTACAAGACCCCTCACCTTATAGCTATATCCACCAATGCCTTATTACAAGACCCCTCACCCTATAACGGTATCCACCAATGCCTTATTACAGGACCCCTCACCCTATAACGGTATCCACCAATGCCTTATTACAGGACCCCTCACCCTATAACATTATCCACCAATGCCTTATTACAAGCCTCTCACCTTATAACGGTATCCACCAATGTGTTATTACAAGACCCCTCACCCTATAACTGTACCCACCAATGCCTTATTACAAGACCCCTCACCCTATAACATTATCCACCAATGCCTTATTACAAGACCCCTCACCCTATAACATTATCCACCAATGCCTTATTACAAGACCCCTCACCCTATAACTGTACCCACCAATGCCTTATTACAAGACCCCTCACCCTATAACATTATCCACCAATGCCTTATTACAGGACCCCTCACCCTATAACGGTATCCACCAATGCCTTATTACAAGACCCCTCACCCTATAACTGTATCCACCAATGCCTTATTACATGACCCCTCACCCTATAATGGTATCCACTAATGCCTTATTACAAGACCCCTCACCCTATAACTGTATCCACTAATGCCTTATTACAAGACCCCTCACCCTATAACGGTATCCACCAATGCCTTATTACAAGACCCCTCACCCTATAACTGTATCCACCAATGCCTTATTACAGGACCCCTCACCCTACAACTGTATCCACCAGTGTTTTTTTACTAGACCCCTCATCCTATAACTGTATCCACCAATGCCTTATTACAAGACCCCCCACCCTATAACTTTATCCACCAATGCCTTAATATGGGACCCCTCACCCTATAACTGTACCCACCAATGCCTTATTACAAGACCCCTCACCCTACAACTGTATCCACCAGTGTTTTTTTACAAGACCCCTCACCTTATAGCTATATCCACCAATGCCTTATTACAAGACCCCTCACCCTATAACGGTATCCACCAATGCCTTATTACAGGACCCCTCACCCTATAACATTATCCACCAATGCCTTATTACAGGACCCCTCACCCTATAACATTATCCACCAATGCCTTATTACAAGCCTCTCACCTTATAACGGTATCCACCAATGTGTTATTACAAGACCCCTCACCCTATAACTGTACCCACCAATGCCTTATTACAAGACCCCTCACCCTATAACGGTATCCACCAATGCCTTATTACAAGACCCCTCACCCTATAACGGTATCCACCAATGCCTTATTACAAGACCCCTCACCCTATAACTGTACCCACCAATGCCTTATTACAAGACCCCTCACCCTATAACATTATCCACCAATGCCTTATTACAGGACCCCTCACCCTATAACGGTATCCACTAATGCCTTATTACAAGACCCCTCACCCTATAACTGTATCCACCAATGCCTTATTACATGACCCCTCACCCTATAATGGTATCCACTAATGCCTTATTACAAGACCCCTCACCCTATAACTGTATCCACTAATGCCTTATTACAAGACCCCTCACCCTATAACGGTATCCACCAATGCCTTATTACAAGACCCCTCACCCTATAACGGTATCCACCAATGCCTTATTACAGGACCCCTCACCAATGCCTTAATATGGGACCCCTCACCCTATAACTGTACCCACCAAAGCCTTATTACATTATATGACCCCTCACCCTACAACTTTTCTGTCCCACTCTCCCTATTTGTTACCTGGATCAGAAATATAAGCAGTGCCAGTTTCCAGACGCTCATTCTGCGGGTCCCAGCTCCTTCCAAGATGAATGATTCCTCCTGTATGAGTCACAAGAAGCCTTGGGAGCCCTCCCTCCAGGACTTGGGGGGGGACCAAAAATA
>JAPZIH010000021.1:313627-318627 GCA_027410445.1 Discoglossus pictus | reverse complement strand
ATATATACCTGTAGCGGAACCCATCACTGTTTTAAACTGTTTTATGATTATTATGGTTAAAATATGATCCTACTATATATATGTTGGTTGATGTTCTACAGAGTATATTGGCTCAGAATATTAGCCAGACTTTTGCAGACCTAGGCTAATAGATAATCCTGTTACAGAGATTCAAGAGATAAGAAAGTTGTAAAGGATCCTTGCATTTTCCAAAGTGTTTTCATTCTCTGATAAGAATGATCTAATTAATGTCTGATTGTATCCAAGTTGCCAGGGAGGTGTGACTCACCTATTGTCCTATATGTGTATTGTGTGGGGGATATGTGCAATGTCTGTGTGTTATGTGTAAAAACATACTTTTACTAACTTTTGAACCCCTGGTCTGATTCATGCCATTTTTGTATATGTTGTTCCCCTGGGTGAGAGATATTGAATGGTGCGGGACTTAAAGGTGTACCCCCTGTATTTGGGGTACATCCAGAATGTGGTTAAAATTGTGTCTGTTTTAATTGTGTTACCTGTTATCTGAGGGGAGGAGACGTGGGGGTTGAACCATGCAGATAATTGGCTGTTGTGATAATTATGTGGGTGTAGCCCTTCAGAGGGAAACATTGCATAAAAGGAGATTCCATGTCATTAAAATATAGTTCCTCTTGACCCTTCAAAACGTAGCCTCGTCTCGTTATTTGAGGGGATCGCTATCATACTGGGGATTGCTATGCTTCTGCATACTCCCTTGAGCTGTAACTACTGAACGCTTGTTCCTGATGTACTATCCTTGGAGTCTGTGGTGGTTTTGGTGTCCGGTGCGGTGCTTGTAGGCCTCGACGCAAGCTAGGACGCATCCATCAACGGAGGTACCCGGTCGGGGTGCCAGTAGATCCGTTACATTGGTGGCAGCGGTGGGATGGCGTCCTAGTAAGAGGAAAAGCAGCACGGAGACACCGGTAACGTTTGGAGTTACAAATTGAGGGCAACGCTAGTATCCGTACAGCGCCCCTGGCTACAGCAGGATGGAACCGGCTAGTTTTCAGACAGCGTTTCATGATGAGGAGGAGGAGGCGGCCGCGGACTATAGGGATGCAGACAGAAAGGAACTCTGGTATGATGCCCTGGAAGATGCCCAATGGCGGCGAGGTGAGAGTCTCCCCAGTGATGAGCAGCGGCTACAGAAGCGTGTGGCGATGCGGATGTATCTATTGGGAGAGCAGCCCCTGGATGAGTGGGTGACAAGACTAGAGACCCTGGTATGGCGAGAGATCTGGCTAGACAACGCATACCAGGCCCTCTGGTGGCATACCGTTCGACTTACCCCCTGGACGGCTGAACACGACTTACCGGAGGGGGATGATTATGATGGCCCGGGTTTATTATGGGATGCCTTGGAGGACGACATTGATCTTGGCAGCACGGAGGAGTCTAGGTTTTGGGACATCTACGACTATCGGATGGGCATGTATGTCTGGGATGACGAAGGCGAGGTGAGCAAAGACATGACCCACCTGGTAACGAGAGAGTGGGAGCTGGAGCAGGACTACCAACATCTGCTCAGCTTCGTGCAGCCCCAACCTACTCGACAAGCAGAACCATACTTAATTGACTGGTCCTGGGATGAACACCAGATGGCAGGTAGAGATGGGACCGAGGTCTCTCTACCGGCCCTACAGGAGGCAGAAGGTGTCGTCCTTCCCTCCCAGCGGCAGTGTGAACCCCAGGGGGCAGAAGGTGTCATCCTTCCCCCCCAGCGGCAGTGTGAACCCCAGGGGGCAGAAGGTGTCGTCCTTCCCCCCCAGCGGCAGTGTGAACCCCAGGGGGCAGAAGGTGTCGTCCTTCCCCCCCAGCGGCAGTGTGAACCCCAGGGGGCAGAAGGTGTCGTCCTTCCCCCCCAGCGACAGTTTACCCTAACCAGGGGAGACACCAATCTCCCAGACGGCGCAGATGGGACCGTGGTCTCTGCGCCCACAGCTTGTCCAGATCCCCAACTACCCTCACTGGGACAACCGGAGGAGGGGGTAAGTACAAATTCCCCTCCCCAGCTAACTTCTAATGTGGCCCCAGGGTTAACAGAGGAAATGTTAACCCCCACTGACCCCCAAGTTTCCCTGGCTACTGAGCCGGAATATGTCCCAGGTACCCTAGCAGAAGAGCTGACAGCGGGGCAGAGTGCAGTCGGCCTCTGCCCTCCCTTTGTCCCTTGTACAGAGCAGGAGGTCCTGCAGGTTATACCAGCAGAAGAGCTGGCATCAGGGCAGAGTGCCGCTGGCCTCTGCCCCTCAAGTCCCCTCAGCGTGTTGCACCATCACCCCAGCAAAATATCCAGGTGCCTGGTTAGACTTCCCCCCAAAGGGGAGATGTGTGACGAAGTGCCCTTCGCCACTTTTGGCTTGGAGAGGACTGTTTGCCAGCCTCCTGCCCTGCGACTATGGCCCTGGTACATATTGCCCTTTGGAACCAGTGTTCGGCCATACCAGAGTGTAAGTCACTCATTCTGGCCCTTTACATACAGGGGGGTCATTCTGTACTTGCCCTGTGTGAACCATGATACCCCAGATAACTGTGCCATGAAGCCCATTCATATAATGAAAGACTATGGGAAAGACTTTAGCTACATGGCAATTGAACTGTGTGAAGAGGATCTGAGCGCTATTCGGTGGTTTTGTGCGCTCAGATCCCAGCTATCTGGGGATATGGGAAATGTGAGTAAATGTGAATTGCAGTAATGCTGATGGGTTGTCAAACTAGAGAATTGACCAACAAATACTTTTGTCCGGACATCCCCAGGCCGATCCGTTGGGATCAGACCGTGTATGCCGGCTTATGGTCACGGGGGAGGTGTGTAGCGGAACCCATCACTGTTTTAAACTGTTTTATGATTATTATGGTTAAAATATGATCCTACTATATATATGTTGGTTGATGTTCTACAGAGTATATTGGCTCAGAATATTAGCCAGACTTTTGCAGACCTAGGCTAATAGATAATCCTGTTACAGAGATTCAAGAGATAAGAAAGTTGTAAAGGATCCTTGCATTTTCCAAAGTGTTTTCATTCTCTGATAAGAATGATCTAATTAATGTCTGATTGTATCCAAGTTGCCAGGGAGGTGTGACTCACCTATTGTCCTATATGTGTATTGTATGGGGGATATGTGCAATGTCTGTGTGTTATGTGTAAAAACATACTTTTACTAACTTTTGAACCCCTGGTCTGATTCATGCCATTTTTGTATATGTTGTTCCCCTGGGTGAGAGATATTGAATGGTGCGGGACTTAAAGGTGTACCCCCTGTATTTGGGGTACATCCAGAATGTGGTTAAAATTGTGTCTGTTTTAATTGTGTTACCTGTTATCTGAGGGGAGGAGACGTGGGGGTTGAACCATGCAGATAATTGGCTGTTGTGATAATTATGTGGGTGTAGCCCTTCAGAGGGAAACATTGCATAAAAGGAGATTCCATGTCATTAAAATATAGTTCCTCTTGACCCTTCAAAACGTAGCCTCGTCTCGTTATTTGAGGGGATCGCTATCATACTGGGGATTGCTATGCTTCTGCATACTCCCTTGAGCTGTAACTACTGAACGCTTGTTCCTGATGTACTATCCTTGGAGTCTGTGGTGGTTTTGGTGTCCGGTGCGGTGCTTGTAGGCCTCGACGCAAGCTAGGATGCATCCATCAACGGAGGTACCCAGTCGGGGTGCCAGTAGATCCGTTACAATACCTATCTATCAGTATCTCTTCTCTCTCTTCCTTCTGTCTCTCTCTCAGTATTTCTCTTCTCTCTCTTTCTCTCTCTTTCTCTCTCTCTCTCTCTCTCCTTCTCCCTCTCTCTCACTCTCTCTTTCTGTCCCTCTCTCTCTTCCTTCTGTCTATCTCTCCCTCTCTCTCTCTCTCCCTCTCTCTCTTTCTGTCCCCCTCTCTCTGTCTCAGTATTTCTCTCTCTCTCTCTCCCCCTCTCTCTCTCAGTATTTCTCTCTCTCTCTCTCCCCCCCTCTCTCTCTCAGTATTTCTCTCTCTCTCTCCCCCTCTCTCTCTCAGTATTTCTCTCCTCTCTCTTCCTTCTCTCTCTCCCCCCTTCTCTCTCTTCCTTCTCTCCCCCCCCCCCCTCTCTCTCTTTCTGTTTCTGTCCCCCTCTCTCTTTCTGTCTCAGTATTTCTATCTCTTCCCTCTCTTTTATTATTATTATTATTATTAACTTTTATTTGTAACGCGCCGACATATTCCGTAGCGCAATACAGGGGATAAAAACAAGGGAAAATACAGCATTAACAAAATTCAAAAAATGGAGGACCCTGTTTTGAGCTTAGAATCTTTGCAGAAGGTGCTTTTTCCCAAAGCATCCTAGAAGACTGAAAACTCGCCACTTACAATCTAAAGGGGCAGAAGTCAAGGAAAGATTAAACAGATAAGGAATACAAAGGGTCAGAAGAGAAGTGAAAGTTAGAAAAGTTTTTCATTTAGAGAGAGAGAAGGAACAGAGGTGAGGGCTCTAGCATTTAAAATGTTGTCTGCCCCTAGTGGTGAGATAATATATGCAAGTAGGAAAGTCAGGTTATTTCCATTTCACTATATATTTAATCAGAATTGGGGTGGGAGGGCAGAACTCCCAGAATTCAGTGTAACAAGTGAGGCCTTCTGAAACCAGATGCAGGTAAAATTTGGGGCTAAAAGAAAACAATAAAATATGGTATAAGGGACCAATAGAACAGAGAGGGAAAGAGAGAGTGAGAGTGAGAGTGAGAGAGAGAGAGAGAGAGAGAGAGAGAGAGAGAGGGATAGAGAGGGATAGAGAGAGTTAACAGAGAGGAAATGCAAAGACATGTGGAAAGGAGGAGATCTAGGCAAATGATACAGGCCATAAAAGGGGGAGGGGGAAGTAAAGCCAGACAAGATACAGTAAACATATGAAAAAGTTTGAACTAATTTTAGAAATAATTCTATGTCAGCAAATATGATAACAAGCATATAGTAGAAATATTAATAAAAGATATTGGCTTCTGG
>JAPZIH010000021.1:242286-312286 GCA_027410445.1 Discoglossus pictus | reverse complement strand
TAGCACCCAAACATCTCAGCTTCCACCCCAACAGCACCCAACCCTCTCAACATCCACCCCCACACAGCACCCAACCCACTCAGCTTCCACCCCAACAGCACCCAGTCCCTCTCAACATCCACCCCACACAGCACCCAACCCTCTCAGCTTCCACCCCCACACAGCACCCAACACTCTCAGCTTCCACCCCAACACAGCACCCAACCCTCTCAGCTTCCACCCCAACACAGCACCCAACCCTCTCAACATCCACCCCCGCACAGCACAAAACCCTCTCAACATCCACCCCCACACAGCACCCAAAGCTCTCAACATCCACCCCACACAGCACACAACCCTCTCAACATCCACCCCCACACAGCACCCAACCCTCTCAGCTTCCACCCCCAAACAGCACCCAACCCTCTCAGCTTCCACCCCAACACAGCACCCAAAGCTCTCAACATCCACCCCACACAGCACACAACCCTCTCAACATCCACCCCCACACAGCACCCAACCCTCTCAGCTTCCACCCCCACACAGCACCCAACCCTCTCAGCTTCCACCCCAACACAGCACCCAACCCTCTCAACATCCACCCCACACAGCACCCAACCCTCTCAGCTTCCACCCCAACACAGCACCCAACCCTCTCAACATCCACCCCACACAGCACCCAACCCTCTCAACATCCACCCCCACACAGCACCCAACCCTCTCAACATCCACCCCCACACAGCACCCAACCCTCTCAGCTTCCACCCCCACACAGCACCAAACCCTCTCAGCTTCCACCCCCACACAGCACCCAACCCTCTCAGCTTCCACCCCAACACAGCACCCAAAGCTCTCAGCTTCCACCCCAACACAGCATGCAACCCTCTCAACATCCACCCCCACACAGCACACAACCCTCTCAACATCCACCCCCACACAGTACCCAACCCTCTCAACATCCAACCCCACACAGCACCCAACACTCTCAACATCCACCCCCACACAGCACCCAACCCTCTCAACATCTACCCCCACACAGCACACAACCCTCTTAATATCCACCCCCACACAGCACCCAACCTTCTCAACAACTACCCCAACACAGCACCCAACCCTCTCAGCTTCCACCCCAACAGCACCGAACCCACTCAGCTTCCACACCCACACGGCACCCAGTCCCTCTCAGCTTCCACCCACACACAGCACTCAACCCTCTCAGCTTCCACCCCCACACAGCACCCAGTCCCTCTCAGCTTCCACACCCACACAGCACCTAACCCTCTCAGCATCCATCCCTATATAGCACCCAGTCCCTCTCATTCTCCACCCCCACACAGCACCCAACCCACTCAGCATCCATCAGTACATAGCAACCAGTCCCTCTCATCTTCCCCCCCTACACAGCACCCAACCATCTCAGCATCCACCCCAACACAGCACCCAGTCCCTCTCATCATCCACCCACACACAGCACCCAACCATCTCAGCATCCACCCCAACACAGCACCAAGTCCCTCTCATCATCCACGCCTACATAGCACCCAGTCCCTCTCATCTCCCCCCCCCTACATAGCACCCAACCTTCTCAGCATCCATCCCCACAAAGCACCCAGTCCCTCTCATCATCCACCCCACACAACACTCAACCCTCTCCGCATCCATCCCTACATAGCACCCAGTCCCTCTCAGCATCCATCTCTACATAGAACCCAGTCCCTCTCATCATCCACCCCACACAACACTCAACCCTCTCCGCATCCATCCCTACATAGCACCCAGTCCCTCTCAGCATCCATCCCTACATAGAACCCAGTCCCTCTCTTCATCCACCCACACACATCACCCAAGGCTCTCAGCTTCCACCCCTACATAGCACCCAGTCCCTCTCAGCTTCAAGCCTCACACAGCACCCAACCCTCTCAACATCTACCCCAACAGCACCCAACCCTCTCAACATCCACCCCACACAGCACCCAACCTTCTCAACAACTACCCCAACACAGCACCCAACCCTCTCAGCTTCCACCCCAACAGCACCCAACCCACTCAGCTTCCACCCCCACACAGCACCCAGTCCCTCTCAGCTTCCACCCACACACAGCACCCAACCCTCTCAGCTTCCACCCCCACACAGCACTCAACCCTCTCAGCATCCATCCCTACATAGAACCCAGTCGCTCTCAGCATCCATCCCTACATAGAACCCAGTCCCTCTCAGCATCGATCCCTACATAGCACCCAGTCCCTCTCAGCATCCATCCCTTTATAGAACCCAGTCCCTCTCAGCATCCATCCCTATATAGCACCCAGTACCTCTCTTCATCCACCCACACACATCACCCAAGGCTCTCAGCTTTCATCACCACAAAGCACCCAACCCCTCATCATCCCCCCCCCCCCCCACACAGCACCCAACCCTCTCAGATTCCACCCCCACACAGCAACCAACACTCTCAGCATCCATCCCCACACAGCACCCAACCCTCTCAGCTTCAAGCCCCACACAGCACCCAACCCTCTCAGCATCCAACCCCACATAGCACCCAGTCCCTCTCAGCTTCCACCCCCACACAGCACCCAACCCTCTCAGGATCCATCCCTACATAGCACCCAGTCCCTCTCAGCTACCAGCCCCACACAGCACCCAACCCTCTCAGCATCTATCCCTACATAGCACCCAGTCCCTCTCATCATCTACCCCCACACAGCACCAACCCTTTCGGCATCCATCCCTACATAGCACCCAGTCCCCCTCATCATCCACCCGCACACAGCACCCAACCCTCTCAGCTTCCACCCCTGCATAGCACCCAATCCCTCTCATCATCCACCCGCACACAGCACCCAACCCTATCAGCATCCATCCCTACATAGCACCGAGGTCCCTCTCATCATCCACCTGCACACAGCACCCAACCCTATCAGCATCCATCCCTACATAGCACCGAGGTCCCTCTCATCATCCACCTGCACACAGCACCCAACCCTATCAGCATCCATCCCTACATAGCACCCAGTCCCTCTCATCATCCACCCGCACACAGCACCCAACCCTCTCAGCTTCCACCCCTGCATAGCACCCAATCCCTCTCATCATCCACCCGCACACAGCACCCAACCCTATCAGCATCCATCCCTACATAGCACCCAGTCCCTCTCATCATCCACCTACACACAGCACCCAACCCTATCAGCATCCATCCCTACATAGCACCCAGTCCCTCTCATCATCCACCTGCACACAGCACCCAACACTATCAGCATCCATCCATGCATAGCACCCAACCCTCTCATCATCCACCCGCACACAGCACCCAACCCTCTCAGCTTCCATCCCCACAAAGCACCCAACCCTCTCAGCATCCCTCCCTATATAGCACCCAGTCCCTCTCATCATCTACACCCACATAGCACCCAGTCCCTCTCAGCTTCCAGCCCCACACAGCACCCAACCCTCTCAGCATCCAACCCCACATAGCACCCAGTCCCTCTCAGCTTCCACGCCCACACAGCACCCAGTCCCTCTCATCATCCACCCCCACACAGCACCCAACCCTCTCAGCATCCATCCCTACATAGCACCCAGTCCCTCTCATCATCCACCCCCACACAGCACCCAACCCTCTCAGTATCCATCCCTACATAGAACCCAGTCCCTCTCATCATCCACCCCACACATAACCCAATGCTCTCATCATCCACCTGCACACAGCACCCAACCCTATCAGCATCCATCCCTACATAGCACCGAGGTCCCTCTCATCATCCACCTGCACACAGCACCCAACCCTATCAGCATCCATCCCTACATAGCACCCAGTCCCTCTCATCATCCACCCGCACACAGCACCCAACCCTCTCAGCTTCCACCCCTGCATAGCACCCAATCCCTCTCATCATCCACCCGCACACAGCACCCAACCCTATCAGCATCCATCCCTACATAGCACCCAGTCCCTCTCATCATCCACCTACACACAGCACCCAACCCTATCAGCATCCATCCCTACATAGCACCCAGTCCCTCTCATCATCCACCTGCACACAGCACCCAACACTATCAGCATCCATCCATGCATAGCACCCAACCCTCTCATCATCCACCCGCACACAGCACCCAACCCTCTCAGCTTCCATCCCCACAAAGCACCCAACCCTCTCAGCATCCCTCCCTATATAGCACCCAGTCCCTCTCATCATCTACACCCACATAGCACCCAGTCCCTCTCAGCTTCCAGCCCCACACAGCACCCAACCCTCTCAGCATCCAACCCCACATAGCACCCAGTCCCTCTCAGCTTCCACGCCCACACAGCACCCAGTCCCTCTCATCATCCACCCCCACACAGCACCCAACCCTCTCAGCATCCATCCCTACATAGCACCCAGTCCCTCTCATCATCCACCCCCACACAGCACCCAACCCTCTTAGCTTCCCCCCCCTACATAACACCCAGCCCCTCTCATCATCCAGCCCCACACAGAACTCAACCATCTCAACATCCACCCCTACATAGCACCCAATCCCTCTCAGCATCCATCCCTACATAACACCCAGCCCCTCTCATCATCCACCCCCACATAGCACCCAATCCTCTCAGCATCCATCCCTACATAGCACCCAGTCTCTCTCATCATCCACCCCCACACAGCACCAACCCTCTCATCATCCACCCCACAAAGCACCGAACCCTCGCATAATCCACCCAGCCCCTCTCATCATCCACCCCCACACAGCACTAACCATCTCAATATCCATCCCTACATAGCACCCAGTCCCTCTCATCATCCACCCCACACAACACTCAACCCTCTCAGCATCCATCCATATATGGCACCCAGTCCCTCTCATCATCCAAACCCACACAGCACCCAACACTCTCAGCTTCCACCCCCACAAAGCACCCAACCCCTCATCATCCACCCCCACACAGCACCCAACCCTCTCAGCATCTATCCCTACATAGCACCCAGTCCCTCTCATCATCCACCCCACACAGCACCCAACCCTCTCATAGTTACATAGTTACATAGTAATTAAGGTTGAAAAAAGACTTTCAGTCCATCAAGTTCAACCTGTTAAGATCTCCTCTGATCTGCAATATGCGGATTAGTTATTAATTAAATTATTGATTAAATAATTATTAATAGTATAGTATTGGAGAATGAATAAAGAGTTAGTCCATCAAGTTCAACCTTTTTAGATCTCTATTGATCTTTTTAATTTGGACTATTTATTATTATTGTTAATTGTTAATTATTGTTAATTGATCCAGAGGAAGGCAAACATAAAAAAAACCCCATTGAAACTTTGCCAATTGTCTCATAAGGGGGAAAAAAAGCAAAATTCCTTCCTGACCCCAGAAACTGGCGATCAAATTTCTCCCTGGATCAATATTCCTTCGCTAGTTATCTAGGATAGCCTTGAATGCCCTCTTTATTCAGAAATATATCTAACCCCTTTTTGAAGTTGTCTATCGAATTCGCTGTCACCACCTCCTTTGGTAGAGAATTCCACAGTTTAACCACCCTAACTGTGAAGAACCCTTTTCTTTGTTTAAGGTGAAATCTTTTTTCCTCTAACCTCAACGGATGTCCTCTTGTCAGTTGAAAATCTCTTGCTACAAAAAGCTCACTTGACAAAGCCTTATATGGACCCTGGATGTATTTAAATAACGTAATCATATCTCCTCTTAGACGCCTTTTTTCTAGCGAAAATAAGTTTAATTTTGCTAGTCTTTCTTCATAACTTAGCCCCTCCATTCCCCTTATTAGTTTTGTTGCCCTTCTCTGTACTTTTTCCAGCTCTAAGATGTCTTTTTTGTGAGGTGGTGCCCAAAATTGTACTCCATATTCCAAATGAGGGCGTACTAGAGATTTGTATAGTGGCAGAATTATATCTTCTTCCCTGGCTTCTATACCCTTCCTAATACATGCTAATATTTTATTTGCCTTTGCAGCCGCTGCTTGGCTTTGAGCGCTGTTACCTAGGTGGTTGTCCACTAGTACTCCCAAATCCCTTTCAATATCTGATACCCCTAGATTTGCTCCATTAAGATTATAGATTGCTTGGCTATTTTTCCTTCCCAAATGCATAACCTTACATTTATTTGTATTAAATCTCATCTGCCATTTAGCCGCCCATTTCTCTAATTTATGCAAATCCTTTTGTAGGGAAAGTACATCATTATCTGATTTTATTACCTTGCACAACTTAGTGTCATCAGCAAAAATGGAGACACTACATTCGAGTCCTACTTCAATGTCATTAATAAATATGTTAAAAAGGAGAGGACCCAATACTGAGCCCTGAGGAACCCCACTTATCACATTAGACCAATCAGAGTATGTTCCATTTACAACAACCCTTTGCTTCCTGTCTTTTAGCCAGCTCTCGATCCATGAGCAGATATTTACTGCAATTCCTATATCCCTTAGTTTGCTCACTAGTCTTCCATGTGGCACTGTATCAAATGCCTTTGAAAAATCTAAAAAGACTACATCCACTGAGTTGCCCTGATCCAAGTTCCTACTAACCTCCTCATAAAAACTAATTAGATTGGTCTGACACGACCTTTCCTTCATAAATCCATGTTGACTGCTACCTATGATCCTGTTCAAATAGACATATTCTTGTATTCTGTCCCTTATTAACCCTTCTAAAAGCTTCCCAACTACAGAAGTGAGGCTCACTGGTCTATAATTCCCCGGATTTGCTCTAGATCCCTTCTTAAATATAGGTATCACCTCTGCTTTTCTCCAGTCATCTGGTAGAGACCCTGTAGTGAGCGAGTCTTTAAAGATTAGATATAATGGTTTGGCTATTACAGAACCCAGCTCCCTCAGTACCCTTGGATGTATTCCATCAGGACCTGGGGCTTTATTAACATTTATTTTCTCCAACCTCTTTTGTATTTCTTCCTGCGTTAACCAATTATTTAGTGAAGGTAGTGTAGCCCCATTATGTTGCAGTGTCCCAACCACTGGTACCTCCCTTGTGTAAACCGACGAAAAGAACCTATTTAGCTCATCTGCCTTTTCCTGGTCACTAATTATCAGATGGCCTGTGTCACATTGTAATGGTCCTATCGATTCCTTCCTGGCCTTCTTCCCATTAATATATTTATAAAATAATTTAGGGTTAGTCTTACTTTCCATTGCAACTGACTTCTCATTTTCTATTTTAGCCAGTCTAATAGCCCTTTTGCAAGCCTTGTTGATTTCCTTATAGTCACATAAAGATGCCTCTGTTCCCTCCTTCTTGTATAATTTAAATGCATACTTCTTTTTCCTCATCATGATCTTTAAGTCATTGTTAAGCCACATGGGATGTGATTTACTCCTATTTATTTTATTTCCACATGGTACATGCTGATGAGTATGTTTATTTAGTAAGGATTTGAATGTTGTCCATTTATTTTCAGTATTCTTCCCTGTAAGTTCTTTGTCCCAGCATCCATCCCTATATAGCACCCAGTCCCTCTCATCATCTACCCCCACATAGCACCCAGTCCTTCTCAGCTTCCAGCCCCACACAGCACCCAACCCTCTCAGCTTCCACCCCTACATAGCACCCAGTCCCTCTCATCATCCACCCCCACACAGCACCCAACCCTCTTAGCTTCCACCCCCACACAGCACCAACCCTCTCATCATCCACCCCACAAAGCACCGAACCCTCGCATAATCCACCCAGCCCCTCTCATCATCCACCCCCACACAGCACTAACCATCTCAACATCCATCCCTACATAGCACCCAGTCCCTCTCATCATCCACCCCACACAACACTCAACCCTCTCAGCATCCATCCATATATAGCACCCAGTCCCTCTCATCATCCACCCCCACACAGCACCCAACACTCTCAGCTTCCACCCCCACAAAGCACCCAACCCCTCATCATCCACCCCCACACAGCACCCAACCCTCTCAGCATCTATCCCTACATAGCACCCAGTCCCTCTCATCATCCACCCCACACAGCACCCAACCCTCTCAGCATCCATCCCTATATAGCACCCAGTCCCTCTCATCATCTACCCCCACATAGCACCCAGTCCTTCTCAGCTTCCAGCCCCACACAGCACCCAATCCTCTCAGCTTCCACCCCCACACAGCACCCAGTCCCTCTCATCATCCACCCCCACACAGCACCCAACCCTCTCAGCATCCATCCCTACATAACACCCAGCCGCTCTCATCATCCACCCCCACATAGCACCCAATCCTCTCAGCATCCATCCCTACATAGCACCCAGTCTCTCTCATCATCCACCCCCACACAGCACCCAACCTTCTTAGCTTCCACCCCCACACAGCACCAACCCTCTCATCATCCACCCCACAAAGCACCGAACCCTCGCATCATCCACCCAGCCCCTCTCATCATCCACCCCCACAAAGCACTAACCATCTCAACATCCATCCCTACATAGCACCCAGTCCCTCTCATCATCCACCCCACACAACACTCAACCCTCTCAGCATCCATCCCTATATAGCACCCAGTCCCTATCATCATCCACCCCCACACAGCACCCAACACTCTCAGCTTCCACCCCCACAAAGCACCCAACCCCTCATCATCCACCCCCACACAGCACCCAACCCTCTCAGCATCTATCCCTACATAGCACCCAGTCCCTCTCATCATCCACCCCACACAGCACCCAACCCTCTCAGCATCCATCCCTATATAGCACCCAGTCCCTCTCATCATCTACCCCCACACAGCACCCAACCCTCTCAGCATCCATCCCTACATAGCACCCAGTCCCTCTCATCATCCACCCCCACACAGCACCCAATCCTCTCAGCATCCATCCCTACATAGCACCCAGTCTCTCTCATCATCCACCCCCACACAGCACCCAACCCTCTTAGCTTCCACCCCCACACAGCACCAACCCTCTCATCATCCACCCCACAAATCACCGAACCCTCGCATCATCCACCCGCACACAGCACCCAACCCTTTCAGCATCCGACCCCACACAGCATCCAACCCACTCATCATCCACCATCACACAGCACCCAACCCTCTCAGCATCCACCCCTACATAACACCCAACCCTCTCAGCATCCACTCCAACATAGCACCCAGTCCCTCTCATCATCCACCCCCACACAACACCTAACCTCTCGGCATCCACCCCTACATAACACCCAATCCCTCTTATCGTCCACCCCCACACAGCACCCAACCCTCTCAGAATCCATCCCTACATAGCACCGAGTGCCTCTCATCATCCACTCCCACACAACACCAGACCCCCTCAGCATCCAACTCTACATAGCACCCAGCCCCTCTCATTATCCAGCCCCACACAGAACTCAACCATCTCAACATCCACCCCTACATAGCACCCAATCCCTCTCAGCATCCATCCCTACATAACACCCAGCCCCTCTCATCATCCACCCCCACATAGCACCCAATCCTCTCAGCATCCATCCCTACATAGCACCCAGTCTCTCTCATCATCCACCCCCACACAGCACCCAACCTTCTTAGCTTCCACCCCCACACAGCACCAACCCTCTCATCATCCACCCCACAAAGCACCGAACCCTCGCATCATCCACCCAGCCCCTCTCATCATCCACCCCCACAAAGCACTAACCATCTCAACATCCATCCCTACATAGCACCCAGTCCCTCTCATCATCCACCCCACACAACACTCAACCCTCTCAGCATCCATCCCTATATAGCACCCAGTCCCTATCATCATCCACCCCCACACAGCACCCAACACTCTCAGCTTCCACCCCCACAAAGCACCCAACCCCTCATCATCCACCCCCACACAGCACCCAACCCTCTCAGCATCTATCCCTACATAGCACCCAGTCCCTCTCATCATCCACCCCACACAGCACCCAACCCTCTCAGCATCCATCCCTATATAGCACCCAGTCCCTCTCATCATCTACCCCCACACAGCACCCAACCCTCTCAGCATCCATCCCTACATAGCACCCAGTCCCTCTCATCATCCACCCCCACACAGCACCCAGTCCCTCTCATCATCCACCCCCACACAGCACCCAACCCTCTCACCATCCATCCCTACATAGCACCCAGTCCCTCTCATCATCCACCCCCACACAGCACCCAATCCTCTCAGCATCCATCCCTACATAGCACCCAGTCTCTCTCATCATCCACCCCCACACAGCACCCAACCCTCTTAGCTTCCACCCCCACACAGCACCAACCCTCTCATCATCCACCCCACAAAGCACCGAACCCTCGCATCATCCACCCGCACACAGCACCCAACCCTTTCAGCATCCGACCCCACACAGCATCCAACCCACTCATCATCCACCATCACACAGCACCCAACCCTCTCAGCATCCACCCCTACATAACACCCAACCCTCTCAGCATCCACCCCAACATAGCACCCAGTCCCTCTCATCATCCACCCCCACACAGCACCCAACCCTCTCAGCATCCATCCCTACATAGCACCGAGTGCCTCTCATCATCCACTCCCACACAACACCAGACCCCCTCAGCATCCAACCCTACATAGCACCCAGCCCCTCTCATTATCCAGCCCCACACAGAACTCAACCATCTCAACATCCACCCCTACATAGCACCCAATCCCTCTCAGCATCCATCCCTACATAACACCCAGCCCCTCTCATCATCCACCCCCACATAGCACCCAATCCTCTCAGCATCCATCCCTACATAGCACCCAGTCTCTCTCATCATCCACCCCCACACAGCACCCAACCTTCTTAGCTTCCACCCCCACACAGCACCAACCCTCTCATCATCCACCCCACAAAGCACCGAACCCTCGCATCATCCACCCAGCCCCTCTCATCATCCACCCCCACAAAGCACTAACCATCTCAACATCCATCCCTACATAGCACCCAGTCCCTCTCATCATCCACCCCACACAACACTCAACCCTCTCAGCATCCATCCCTATATAGCACCCAGTCCCTCTCATCATCCACCCCCACACAGCACCCAACACTCTCAGCTTCCACCCCCACAAAGCACCCAACCCCTCATCATCCACCCCCACACAGCACCCAACCCTCTCAGCATCTATCCCTACATAGCACCCAGTCCCTCTCATCATCCACCCCACACAGCACCCAACCCTCTCAGCATCCATCCCTATATAGCACCCAGTCCCTCTCATCATCTACCCCCACACAGCACCCAACCCTCTCAGCATCCATCCCTACATAGCACCCAGTCCCTCTCATCATCCACCCCCACACAGCACCCAATCCTCTCAGCATCCATCCCTATATAGCACCCAGTCCCTCTCATCATCTACACCCACATAGCACCCATTCCCTCTCAGCTTCCAGCCCCACACAGCACCCAACCCTCTCAGCATCCAACCCCACATAGCACCCAACCCTCTCAGCATCCATCCGTACATAGCACCCAGTCCCTCTCATCATCCACCCCCACACACCACCCAACCCTCTTAGCTTCCCCCCCCCACACAGCACCAACCCTCTCATCATCCTCCCCACAAAGCACCGAACCCTCACATCATCCACCCCCACACAGCATCCAACCTCTCAGCATCCACCACTACATAGCACCCAGTCCCTCTCATCATCCACTCCCACACAACAACTAACCCTCTCAGCATCCAACCCTACATAGCACTCAGTCCCTCTCATCATCCAGACCCACACAGCACCCAACCCTCTCAGCTTCCACCCCTACATAACACCCAGCCCCTCTCATCATCCAGCCCCACACAGCACTCAACCATCTCAGCATCCATCCCTACACAGCACCCAGTCCCTCTCATCATCCACCCCACACAACACTCAACCCTCTCAGCATCCATCCCCTATGATGAGTCCCTCTCATCATTCACCCCCACACAGCACCCAACCATCTCAGCATCAACCCCTACATAGCACCCAACCTTCTCAGTATGTATCCCTACATAGCTCCCAGTCCCTCTCATCATCCACCCCACACAACACCCAACCCTCTCAGCATCCACCCCCACACAGCACCCAGTCCCTCTCAGCTTCCACCCCCACACAGCACCCAACCCTCTCATCATCCACCCCCACACAACACCCAACCTCTCAGCATCCATCCCTACATAGCACCCAACCCTCTCAGCATCCACCCCTACATAGCACCCAGTCCCTCTCATCATCCACCCCACACAACACCCAACCCTCTCAGCTTCCCCCCCTACATAGCACCCAGTCCCTCTCATCATTCACCCCCACACAGCACCCAATCCTCTCAGCATCCATCCCTACATAGCACCCAGTCTATCTCATCATCTACCCCCACATAGCACCCAGTCCTTCTCAGCTTCCAGCCCCACACAGCACCCAACCCTCTCAGCTTCCACCCCCACACAGCACCCAGTCCCTCTCATCATCCACCCCCACACAGCACCCAACCCTCTCAGCATCTATCCCTACATAGCACACAGTCCCTCTCATCATCCACCCACACACAGCACCCAATCCTCTCAGCATCCATCCCTACATAGCACCCAGTCTCTCTCATCATCCACCCCCACACAGCACCCAACCCTCTTTGCTTCCACCCCCACACAGCACCAACCCTCTCATCATCCACCCCACAAAGCACCGAACCCTCGCATCATCCACCCGCACACAGCACCCAACCCTTTCAGCATCCGACCCCACACAGCATCCAACCCACTCATCATCCACCATCACACAGCACCCGACCCTCTCAGCATCCACCCCTACATAACACCCAACCCTCTCAGCATCCACCCCTACATAACACCCAATCCCTCTTATCGTCCACCCCCACACAGCACCCAACCCTCTCAGCATCCATCCCTACATAGCACCGAGTCCCTCTCAAAATCCACTCCCACACAACACCCAACCCCCTGAGCATCCAACCCTACATAGCACTCAGTCCCTCTCATCATCCAGACCCACACAGCACCTAACCCTCTCAGCTTCCACCCCTACATAACACCCAGCCCCTCTCATCATCCAGCCCCACACAGAACTCAACCATCTCAACATCCACCCCTACATAGCACCCAATCCCTCTCAGCATCCATCCCTACATAACACCCAGCCCCTCTCATCATCCACCCCCACATAGCACCCAACCATCTCAACATCCACCCCTACATAGCACCCAACCCTCTCAACATCCACCACACACAGCACCCAAACCTCTCAGTATCCATCCCTACATAGCTCCCAGTCCCTCTCATCATCCACCCCACACAACACCCAACCCTCTCAGCTTCCACCCCCACAAAGCACCCAACCCCTCATCATCCACCCCCACACAGCACCCAACCCTCTCAGCATCCATCCCTACATAGCACCCAGTCCCTCTCATCATCCACCCCACGCAGCACCCAACACTCTCAGCATCCATCCCTATATAGCACCCAGTCCCGCATCATCCACCCCCACACAGCACCCAATGCTCTCAGCTTCCACCCCCACAAAGCACCCAACCCCTCATCATCCACCCCCACACAGCACCCAACCCTCTCAGCATCCATCCCTACATAGCACCCAGTCCCTCTCATCATCCACCCCCACACAGCACCCAACCCTCTCAGCATCCATCCCTATATAGCACCCAGTCCCTCTCATAATCCAGCCCCACACAGCACCCAACCCTCTCAGCTTCCACCCCTACATAGCACCCAGCCCCTCTCATCATCCAGCCCCACGCAGCACCCAACCCTCTCAGCATCCATCCCTATATAGCACCCAGTCCCTCTCATAATCCAACCCCACACAGCACCCAACCATCTCAGCATCCACCCCTACATAGCACCCAATCCCTCTCAACATCCATCCCTACATAGCACCCAGTCCCTCTCAATATCCACCACACTCAGCACCCAACCCTCTCAGTATCCATCCCTACATAGCTCCCAGTCCCTCTCATCATCCACCCCACACAACACCCAACCCTCTCAGCTTCCATCCCTACATAGAACCCAGTCCCTCTCATCATCCACCCCACACAACACCCAACCCTCTCAGCTTCCATCCCTACATAGAACCCAGTCCCTCGCATCATCCACCCGCACACAGCACCCAACCCTTTCAGCATCCGACCCCACACAGCATCCAACCCACTCATCATCCACCATCACACAGCACCCAACCCTCTCAGCATCCACCCCTACATAACACCCAACCCTCTCAGCATCCACTCCAACATAGCACCCAGTCCCTCTCATCATCCACCCCCACACAACACCCAACCTCTCGGCATCCACCCCTACATAACACCCAATCCCTCTTATCGTCCACCCCCACACAACACCCAACCTCTCGGCATCCACCCCTACATAACACCCAATCCCTCTTATCGTCCACCCCCACACAGCACCCAACCCTCTCAGAATCCATCCCTACATAGCACCGAGTGCCTCTCATCATCCACTCCCACACAACACCCAACCCCCTCAGCATCCAACCCTACATAGCACCCAGCCCCTCTCATTATCCAGCCCCACACAGAACTCAACCATCTCAACATCCACCCCTACATAGCACCCAATCCCTCTCAGCATCCATCCCTACATAACACCCAGCCCCTCTCGTCATCCACCCCCACATAGCACCCAATCCTCTCAGCATCCATCCCTACATAGCACCCAGTCTCTCTCATCATCCACCCCCACACAGCACCCAACCCTCTTAGCTTCCACCCCCACACAGCACCAACCCTCTCATCATCCACCACACAAAGCACCGAACCCTCGCATCATCCACCCAGCCCCTCTCATCATCCACCCCCACACAGCACTAACCATCTCAACATCCATCCCTACATAGCACCCAGTCCCTCTCATCATCCACCCCACACAACACTCAACCCTCTCAGCATCCATCCCTATATAGCACCCAGTCCCTCTCATCATCCACCCCCACACAGCACCCAACACTCTCAGCTTCCACCCCCACAAAGCACCCAACCCCTTATCATCCACCCCCACACAGCACCCAACCCTCTCAGCATCTATCCCTACATAGCACCCAGTCCCTCTCATCATCCACCCCACACAGCACCCAACCCTCTCAGCATCCATCCCTATATAGCACCCAGTCCCTCTCATCATCTACCCCCACATAGCACCCAACCCTCTCAGCTTCCAACCCCCACACAGCACCCAACCCTCTCAGCTTCCACCCCCACACAGCACCCAGTCCCTCTCATCATCCACCCCCACACAGCACCCAACCCTCTCAGCATCCATCCCTACATAGCACCCAGTCCCTCTCATCATCCACCCCCACACAGCACCCAATCCTCTCAGCATCCATCCCTACATAGCACTCAGTCTCTCTCATCATCCACCCCCACACAGCACCCAACCCTCTTAGCTTCCACCCCCACACAGTACCAACCCTCTCATCATCCACCCCACAAAGCACCGAACCCTCGCATCATCCACCCGCACACAGCACCCAACCCTTTCAGCATCCGACCCCACACAGCATCCAACCCACTCATCATCCACCATCACACAGCACCTAACCCTCTCAGCATCCACCCCTACATAACACCCAACCCTCTCAGCATCCACCCCAACATAGCACCCAGTCCCTCTCATCATCCACCCCCACACAGCACCCAACCCTCTCAGCATCCATCCCTACATAGCACCGAGTGCCTCTCATCATCCACTCCCACACAACACCCAACCCCCTCAGCATCCAACCCTACATAGCACTCAGTCCCTCTCATCATCCACTCCCACACAGCACCTAAGCCTCTCAGCTACCACCCCTACATAACACCCAGCCACTCTCATCATCCAGCCCCACACAGAACTCAACCATCTCAACATCCACCCCTACATAGCACCCAATCCCTCTCAGCATCCATCCCTACATAACACCCAGCCCCTCTCATCATCCACCCCCACATAGCACCCAACCATCTCAACATCCACCCCTACATAGCACCCAACCCTCTCAACATCCACCACACACAGCACCCAACCCTCTCAGTATCCATCCCTACATAGCTCCCAGTCCCTCTCATCATCCACCCCACACAACACCCAACCCTCTCAGCATCCATACCTATATAGCACCCAGTCCCGCATCATCCAACCCCACACAGCACCCAACGCTCTCAGCTTCCACCCCCACAAAGCACCCAACCCCACATCATCCACCCCCACACAGCACCCAACCCTCTCAGCATCCATCCCTACATAGCACCCAGTCCCTCTCATCATCCACCCCACACAGCACCCAACCCTCTCAGCATCCATCCCTATATAGCACCCAGTCCCTCTCATCATCCACCCCCACACAGCACCCAACGCTCTCAGCTTCCACCCCCTCTTAGCATCCAACCCCACATAGCACCCAGTCCCTCTCATCATCCACCCCCACACAGCACCCAGTCCCTCTCATCATCCACCCCCACACAGCACCCAACCCTCTCAGCATCGATCCCTACATAGCACCCAGTCCCTCTCATCATCCAGACCCACACAGCACCCAACCCTCTCAGCTTCCACCCCTACATAACACCCAGCCCCTCTCATCATCCACCCCCACACAGCACTCAACCATCTCAGCATCCATCCCTACACAGCACCCAGTCCCTCTCATCATCCACCCCCACACAGCACCCAACCCTCCCAGCATCGATCCCTACATAGCACCCAGTCCCTCTCATCATCCAGACCCACACAGCACCCAACCCTCTCAGCTTCCACCCCTACATAACACCCAGTCCCTCTCATCATCCACCCCCACACAGCACCCAACCCTCCCAGCATCGATCCCTACATAGCACCCAGTCCCTCTCATCATCCAGACCCACACAGCACCCAACCCTCTCAGCTTCCACCCCTACATAGCACCCAGTCCCTCTCATCATCCTGCCCGCAAAGCACCGAACCTTCGCATCATCCACCCGCACACAGCACCCATCCCTTTTAGCATCCACCCCCACACAGCATCCAACCCACTCATCATCCACCATCACAACAGCACCCAACCCTTTTAGCATCCATCCCTACATATCACCCAGTCCCTCTCAACATCCACCACACACAGCACCCAACCCTCTCAGTATCCATCCCTACATAGCTCCCAGTCCCTCTCATCATCCACCCCACACAACACCCAACCCTCTCAGCATCCATACCTATATAGCACCCAGTCCCGCATCATCCAACCCCACACAGCACCCAACGCTCTCAGCTTCCACCCCCACAAAGCACCCAACCCCACATCATCCACCCCCACACAGCACCCAACCCTCTCAGCATCCATCCCTACATAGCACCCAGTCCCTCTCATCATCCACCCCACACAGCACCCAACCCTCTCAGCATCCATCCCTATATAGCACCCAGTCCCTCTCATCATCCACCCCCACACAGCACCCAACGCTCTCAGCTTCCACCCCCTCTTAGCATCCAACCCCACATAGCACCCAGTCCCTCTCATCATCCACCCCCACACAGCACCCAGTCCCTCTCATCATCCACCCCCACACAGCACCCAACCCTCTCAGCATCGATCCCTACATAGCACCCAGTCCCTCTCATCATCCAGACCCACACAGCACCCAACCCTCTCAGCTTCCACCCCTACATAACACCCAGCCCCTCTCATCATCCACCCCCACACAGCACTCAACCATCTCAGCATCCATCCCTACACAGCACCCAGTCCCTCTCATCATCCACCCCCACACAGCACCCAACCCTCCCAGCATCGATCCCTACATAGCACCCAGTCCCTCTCATCATCCAGACCCACACAGCACCCAACCCTCTCAGCTTCCACCCCTACATAACACCCAGTCCCTCTCATCATCCACCCCCACACAGCACCCAACCCTCCCAGCATCGATCCCTACATAGCACCCAGTCCCTCTCATCATCCAGACCCACACAGCACCCAACCCTCTCAGCTTCCACCCCTACATAGCACCCAGTCCCTCTCATCATCCTGCCCGCAAAGCACCGAACCTTCGCATCATCCACCCGCACACAGCACCCATCCCTTTTAGCATCCACCCCCACACAGCATCCAACCCACTCATCATCCACCATCACAACAGCACCCAACCCTTTTAGCATCCATCCCTACATATCACCCAGTCCCTCTCATCATCCACCCCTACACTGCACCCAACCCTCTTAGCATCCATCCCTACTTAGCACCCAGTCCCTCTCATCATCCACCCCCACACATCACCGAACCCTCTCATCATCCACCATCACACAGCACCCAGTCCCTCTGATCATCCACCCCCACACAGCATCCAACCCACTCATCATCCACCATCACACAGCACCCAACCCTCTCAGCATCCACCCCCAGACACGACCCACCTCTGTCCTGATACACATCCACATCATGCTGAACTGCTCCACACTGCCACCTCATGGAGCTTTAGTAGAAATTCTCTTTTTTAAACAGGCAGGTACCAAATTCCGGCCAAATAGATGTGTGACCAATGAGGCCCAGATGGGTCCATTGGGGCTGAGGCAGGTTAGCCCAGGGTGAAGGGCCCTACACTTCAGGAAAAAAAATGAGGTGCAATATAAAAAAATATACAAATCAAATTACAGAGCATTGGGCCCCCAGAGGAGGGCCCTGGTGCATTGAACCACCTGCACCACTTGTAGCTATGCTCCTGGTTGTAGATGCCACATTCACATTGTGTAGACAGAATCTTCCCCTGCATTGAAAGTCTAATCAGCTAAAATTCTGTATGGCCCCTTAAATAGATAGACATTTGAGTAACTAGAAGGGAAACTGTTATTCTTAATTACATATGTTGCATATTTACTGTATACCCTTATGAAGTACGTCACTTGATTTTGAACAAAATTGTTTTGGAAATGTTAAAATAAGTAAACACAATAAGGCCCCCAGTGGTCAAAGATTGAAATTAGCCTGTTTTGAAGAACTACACTTGAAAATAGGAGACACATGTTTAGAATTTTAAAAAAAATACAGCATTTTAATTATTATTTTTATATGCAAATTATTCTGCTGAGGTATCTAGCACTTTGGGTTTCTGCTGAACAACTTTCTAAGGTGGGAGGAGACATTGAAAACACAGAAAGTTTATATCTGCACAGTAGAAATGTGGCATCTACAACTGCCAGTGCATTCCATATGTTAACATTAGTTTACAAAGACACACCCTATGGGGACAAAAGCAGCAAAAGCAGGCTCAGTAAAGAAAATAGAAGTATATAGTAAAGTATAATCACATATATAGTTGTGAGCGTACGAGTCGTTGCTCACGCTTGCGGGCTCGCATAGCGAGCCCGCGGCCCTCGTGAAGCGAGGGCCGTGGCTCGCGAAGCGAGCCGCGGCCCTCGCGTAGCGAGGTCACTGGGCAAGGGCCTCAGTTGCTGGCATGGAGCGCCGAAGGCGCTCCATGCCAGCAACTGAGGCCCCTCGCGAAGCGAGGGCCTCAGTTGCTGGCGAGGTCACTGGGCACGGGTCTCAGTTGCTGGCATGGAGCGCCGAAGGCGCTCCATGTCAGCAACTGAGGCCCCTCGCGAAGCGAGGGCCTCAGTTGCTGGCGAGGTCACTGGGCAAGGGCCTCAGTTGCTGGCATGGAGCGCCGAAGGCGCTCCATGCCAGCAACTGAGGCCCCTCGCGAAGCGAGGGACTCAGTTGCTGGCGAGGTCACTGGGCAAGGGCCTCAAACCCTCGCAAAATTCACGTCGCTACTCAAAAAACACGACACACAAATTACGACACTCGCTAAATTTTACGAGGCACGCAAACAACGTACGAAACACGTTACCACACATTACGACCTCGCAAACATCGGACGCAACACGCCGACATACAAACATTTAAAACACAATACATACACACAGCACATACATAAAAAACTTACCTACACCAAGAGGGAGCACCCAGGACCTCAAAAATGCAACTTACACCTCGATTTTACTCGAAATAAAACAGTTTAGAGACTAAAAAAAAATCTAAGCGACAGAAAAAATGGCCGCCGAACAAAACGAAAACGAGGCTACAGCACTCCAAACTCGCAAAACACCACAAAACACCTACGGATATTCCGATACAGACCTATACCACACATTACTCACTACACGACTACGCTAACGGTTTGGTCTCGCGCACGCACAGTGTTACACTGCACACATTCAGCATGCTTATACAGCAGCTCCACACCACTAATGCTGCAGCAACATCAAACAAGGTTCACAGATCTTCAACACAATGCATACAAATAGGTCAAGTATATTCATTTATTCATTTGGATTATATATTTTAGTAGTGCACACAAAACAACATTACCTACCTTACAATTCAATATGTATATTAATAACTAAACAACTTCACAAACATACACATCTCATTGCCGTCATTTTTTGACGGGCAAGTCGCTAGTTTCTTATAAAAGTGAAAAATATAAGGTGTGCAGTTTATGTTTGTCTGCATTTCAAATGTTTTTCTTTCCTGGATGGTTTTGAAATTCCCTCTGAGTATTTTGATTTTCAGGTTTTGGATGGAGTGATTATTCTGTGTAAAATGGTGTCCAACTGCAATGCAATATCTGTCCTCATTGTGCTTTTTGATGGAAAGTCTGGGCAGATTCATCCTCAGGCGCAGTTTTTGGCTGGTTTTCCTAATGTAATGGCCCCTTTCACATACAGTACATTGTATTATTTAAACCACATTGGAGGGTGTGTATGAATATAACCCTCTAGTGTTATAGTTCTTGTTGTTATGTGTGACTGTGTCCTCTGTACAGATGTGCTGACATATTGAAAGGTTTAATACCATTTTCTCTGTTATACTGTTGACAGGCCAATCTTCTGCTGACAAATGTTTATATCAGATTTGATTGCTGTCTAAGTGCAAAAATGGGAGGTTTGGGAAATATATGTTTTCATTCTGAGTCCTCAGTAGTGTTTGTAAATCCTTAAATATTTTGAGTATTCTTTTTAAAGCCAGATGGTATGTGGTCACTAGAAGTGTACGTGAAGTAGTTTCTTTAGTTTTGTGCTATAAAAAGTGTTTGGCGGAGGTTATTTTCTACATAATGACACAGGGCTTGTAACATTCTGCTTATAAAATTCAGAGAATTTATTGTTTGTCTCGGTCCGCCATGTTTGAGTATATGCAATGGTATCTATTAGCTTGGCTGTGATAGATGACTTGTTTATTGTGGGAGGAATGGAAACTGGAGCTCTAGGAGGTGGCTGCATCTATACATGAATGAGTGGAGTGTGCCATTTGTGATGGATAAGTTAAGTTTTATAGATGGGTGCAAGGTATTGAAAGGGGGCTGGAAGTCTCTGAGATTTTATGGTATCAGGGTTATATTTCTGGTTCTGAGTGTGTGTTCAGAGAAACGTAAGGCATGCTTTGGTGCCATCTTTGTGTGGGATGTTGCTGTAAAGAGATTTGACATCCATGGTTATAAGTAGTGTATTAGCAAGTAGATCCATAATCTGACTGAGTTTGTTGATAAAGTCAGTGGTGTCTTGTATACAGCTGCTAGTGTTTATAACTAGTGACTTAAGGGTGTCTACAACAAGGCCATATATCTGTTCAGTAAGTAACAATTGGTCTCCCTCGGTTGTGTCTGGTTTGTGGATCTTTGACAACATGTCGAAGGTCCCAGTTGTAGGATGGGTGGGTATGAGCTGCTCCAATTCTTGCTTCACATTTTTAGGGAATGTTTGGATGAGTTCCCTGAGCTGAACAGTTTGTAAATGAACAGCATAAGAAAATGAACCAAAAACATCTGCAAAGAGGTTACAGCCACGCACAACAACAAGATCTACAACATCAGAGGCTCATATTCATGTACATCATCCAATGTAGTGTACATGAGACAATGTACTGTGTGTGAAAGGGGGTGCTATATTGGGGAAACCAGCCAGAAACTACACATGCGAATGAACCTCCACCGAAGCTCCATCAAAAAGCACCTTGAAGACAGTTATTGTACTCCAGTTGGACACCATTTCACCCAGGAGAATCACTTCACCCAGAACCTCAAAATAAAAGTACTCAGAGGGAATTCCAGAACTATCCAACAGCGGAAAACTTTTGAATTAAAAATTATTAAATTTTTTAGTACAAAGGATTTGGGCATTAACATCGACTTAGGCTTTGTGGCCCACTATCTTAATGTCTTATAGCTCACACATTCCACATACCTTCCCCCCTTCCTTCCATTGCTGTTTTTGCCCTGCTCAGATTCCCAGAATGCAATGTAATAACTGAATTTCTTGGAATTCTGGGCATGAAACAAGTTTCTTAACTTGTTTTAGACTTTCATATGTGAACACAAACGTACTATTTATTTATTATATATATTTTTGGACCGTTACCTTTTCGTGGTGAAGGTGCTTGGGTACTTCAATGAAGCTGTGAGCTAAACCAAGTAGGGTCACATCAGATGGGCAGGTCATAGCAGTGAGGTCGACAAATCATAGCCCACTGGAGTGGAATTGGCACCCACTCCAATATATTTGTCAAGAAAACCATATGGAGCATAACCAGATGTGCCCGGTGTGCTGCATCCACATGGACACTGAGAGATGGACAGGACTGAACAACAACAATAACAACATATATAAATTATGAATTTTATGCAAATCTTAGCAGGGATTTTCAGGGGCGTCAACTAACAAAAGCCTCAGCTTGCAAATTGAAAAGATTTAGCAAACATCATGGTGAGTTTATTCTTGTAATAAGGCAATCTTTACATACCTCCAAGGATATCCTTGCTGCAAGTAGGTGAGACTATTGCTACTTCAGTCATCCTGATTGACTCACCTGTGCACAGAAAGGAAATCCTCAAATCCAGGCCTGGGTGCGGCCCTCCAGGACCGAGTTTGGAGACCCCTGCTCTAAGGAAATTAATTTCATCTTGAGTTCTGTTTAAAAATGGTTCCATTCATCTTGCACCCAAGCAAAACCAAAAATCAAAAAACTTATTAAGATCTGTAGTGAAAAATCTCCAGTTTCCTTTTAAAGGAGATCTTTAAGATGTTATATCAATATAAGGAAGTTTCTTATATATACATCTTTAATACATTAAAGATGTGCAAATTATAAGATTATGTAGAATATACCTCAGAACCTTAGAATTCAAATCAAAAGGTTAGGATCTAACATCAGTGCTTTCACGATCTATATTGACGTGTCTCTTTACATCCAGTATCCAATCAAATACAATCGTATAAAAACATTTTTTTGCATGAAAAATACCAAAATAATAATGTTAGCTAAATCTCTTGAGTTTGCAAGCAGGTTGATTTTGTGAGTTAACACCCCCGGAAGTCCTTGATAAAATTAGCATAAAATTCATCATTTGTTTTGGCCAATCACACTCAGCTAATGCATTGTATTCATCTGTAAAGCCAGTTTGTGCACCAAAGAATCATGGGATGTGTAGTCCTGTTTTTACCCGGGAACAGGAAGTAAGGAGCAGCCCATACATTGCTGTTTGGATCTCTGCATTGAGCTGGGTTACAATCTTGACCCAAATGCAGTGTTTCTATTGGTAGGTACACTGTGCCTATGTAAACAGCTCTGGGGCTGTGGGCAACTGTGTGTGTCTGATTGACTTAGATATACGTTACGTGGTCGCAATATTTTTTCTGCGCTGCCTCCTGTACCAATGTATATTTATGTATATTACATCTGTGTGTGTGTAAATATCTATCTATATGTGTGTACATATATAGACATATTAAATATTATACATATACTAGCAACATGCAGGTCAAAAATTACGGCAATAAAATCTGAAGCCTCGCAATGCTGTTTGCCACACATTGTGAGGATCTCCCCTCCTCTAACTTGCAGGCCTGGGCGCATGTGCAAGCCCGTAACTTTAGCACTCGTGGTGGGACTCTCCCCCCTTTACTTTACAGTCCTCGCTGCTCATTGCAGGCCGCTCACTGCAGGCCATGGCATGCGTGCATGCGCAAGCCAGTAACTTTGCCACTCATCACGGGCCTTCAGTGCTCATCGCAAGCCACCCCTGTGTCTCTTCCCCCCTCTCCCTCCCCTGTGTCTCTTTCCCCCTCTCTCCCTCCTGTGTCTCTTCCCCCCCACTCCCTCCTCAGCGTCTCTTTCCCCCCTCTCCCTCCCCTGTGTCTCCTACCCCCTCTCCCTCCCCTGTGTCTCTTTCCCCCTCTCTCCCTCCCGTGTCTCTTCCCCCCCACTCCCTCCTCAGCATCTCTTTCCCCCCTCTCCCAGCCCTGTGGCTCTTCCTCCCTCTCCCTCCCCTGTGTCTCTTTCCCCCTCTCTCCCTCCTGTGTCTCTTCCCCCCCACTCCCTCCTCAGCGTCTTTCCCCCCTCTCCCTCCCCTGTGTCTCTTCCCCCTCTCTCCCTCCCATGTCTCTTCCCCCCCACTCCCTCCTCATCGTCTCTTTCCCCCCTCTCCCTCCTCAGCGTCTTTTTCCCCCTCTCCCTCCCCTGTGTCTCTTTACCCCCCTCTCTCCCCTGTGTCTCTTTCTCCCCCCTCTCCCTCCCCTCTCTCATTTGCGGGCTTGGTGGTGTTAAACCTATAATTATTTTTCAAGCCTGCAAGACTTGAATCTGAAATCGGTATTGCTACAAGCCTTGTGGGCTTGAAAAAAAGTAACGAGTTTAATGCCACCATTTTTTTCAAGGCCATAACTCGCCAGCCGCCAAAAGACGCCAATTAAATAGCAAATTAGCTTTCAGTCTCACTTATAAACTACCTGCCTCATCACGAGCCCCGCAACGCTTCTACCTTACGGGCCTCGCGATGAGCGCCTTCGGCGCTCACTGTGAGCCCTACAATCAGTGCCAAAGCCGCTCATTGCAGACCTCTTTAAACCCATAACTTTCGGGCCTCGCAATGATCGCCTTCGTCGCTCAACACGAGGCCTACTGTGATCGCCTTTGGTGCTCATTGCGCATGTGCAAGTCCGTAACTTTTAACATAGCGAGACAACAACTCGTGATTACGACAACTATATATGTGATATATATATATATATATATATATATTTAGATATACTGTATATATATACATTGAATATTATACATGGGTGTGTGTCTTTGTGTGCCCCCCTCTATCACCCTTACTCTCCTACTTATACTGCTCTGTACCCCATACCCCCCTTTCTGTCCCCCCTTCTATCCCACATCCCCCCCTCTGTGTCGCTCCTTTTATCCCCCATACCCCCTCTATGTCCCCCTTACATAGGGAGTCCCGAATGGCTTCATAGCTACGTCCCTACGCTGCAGAGAGGATGCACTAGCAGGGGTAGGACTCCATTTCTCATCTGAACCACCAATGAATCCGGCAGGTACAAGGCAAAGGGGGGACAGAGAGGGGGGTATGGGGGATAAAAGGGGAGGACAGAGAGGGGGGTATGGGGCATAGAAGGGGGGACAGTGGGAGCATCTGTAGGGGAGGGAGGTAAGGGGGACAATGAGGAGGTATGGGGGATAGATGGGCAGACATAGAGGGGGGTATGGGGGATTGAAGGGGGGACAGTGTGAGGGAGGAGGGGTAAGGAGGACAGTGAGGAGGTATGGGGTATAGATGGGCGGACATATTGGGGGTACTTCTGCTTTTATCCCACTTTGGTTTGTACAGCCATTCAGTTGTGTCTGACTAACCGTGACCTTACGAACCGCAGCACGCCAGACACATCAGCCACTGACCCTCTCAGTTTCCTCTTGCTCATGTGCATTGCTTCAATGACCTCATCTATCCATCTCCACCTCTGCCTGCCTTCTTTGTGTGATTTCAATCTTTCCCAGCATCAGAATCTTCTCGAGGGAATCCTGTCTTCTCATGATTTGGACAAAACACTGGAGCTTTTACCTCACGATCAAACCTTCCAGTGAACAGTTTGTCTTGATTTCCTGAAGGATTGATTGATTGGATCTTATTGCTGTCCAAGGGACTCTAAGTAGTTTTTTTCAACAACACAATTCAAAGGCGCTCAGACTTCTTTATGGTCCACTACTGGGAATACCATAGTCATAATTATGCTGATTTTTAATGTGATATCTTTATGTTTTAATAGCTTGTCCAGACTTGCCATAGCTTCCCTTCCTAGAAGCAAACATCTTTTAATTGTATGGCTGTAGTCACTATCTGCAGGGAGCTTGGAACCCTGGAAAATAAAATCTCTCACTGCCTCCACTTCTTCCCCGTCTATTTGCCAGGAAGTGAGATTGCCGTTTGCCATGATCTTTGTCTTTTTAATGGTGACCAGCAGGCCAGCTATTGCACTCTATTCTTTTACCCTCATCAATAAGTCCTTTAGTTCCTCCTCACTTTCAGCCATCAGAGTACTATCATCAGCGTATCTGAGGTTGTTGATACTCCTTCCAGCAATATTGATTCCGGCTTTGGATTCATCCAGTCCAGCCTTAGGCATGATGTACTCTGAGTATAAGGGGAATAAATAAGGTGACAATATACCACCTTGTCGCACTCCTTTTCTGATATTGAACCATTCTGTTGATCCATGTTCGGTCCTGACCGTGGCTTCTTGGTCAACTTACAGATTCCTCTGGAGGAGGATGAGATGATCTGGTACTCCCATCTCTTTAATGACTTGCCACATTTTGTTGTGATCCACACAGTCAGAGGCTTTAGAATAGTCTATGAAGCAGAAGTACCGTATATACTTAAGTATAAGCCGAGTTTTTCACCCATTTTTTTAAGGCTGAAAAAGCCCCCATCGGCTTATACTCGAGTCACCCTGCTCCTGCTGCTCTCTCCCTCCCTTGTGTCTCTTTCCCTCCCCCTCCCTCCACTGTGTCTCCTTCCATTCCTCTCCTTCGTGTCTCTTTCCCTCCCTCTCCCTCGTGTCGCATTCCCTGCCCCTCCCTTATCATACTCCTCATCCTCCATCCTCATCACTTTCCCCTTCTCCAAGTACCCCGCCCCCTCTCCCTTCCCCCTCTCTTACCTTCCATCAGCTGCTCCTCTGCGCGTCTTCTGGCTGTGTCGGGACCCGGCATATGCTAATGATGTGACGTCACATGCACATTACGTCATAAGCATGTGCTGGGTCCCGACTCATCCTCCTCATCCTCCCTTTTCATCCTCCCTACTCATCACTTCCCCCCTCTCCAGTTACCCCCCCCCCTCCCTTTCCTCTCTCTTACTTTCCATGTGACGTCACATCATTAGCATATGCCGGGTCCCAACAAAGCCAGAAGACGCGAAGAGAAGCAGCTGATGGAAGGTAAGAGAAGTAAAAGGGAGTGAGGTGGGGTAATTGGAGAGGGCGAAACTGATGATGAGGAGGGAGGATAAGGAGGGAGGATGAGGAGGATGATGAGGGCAGCGCATTTCTCACCCTCGGCTTATACTCGAGTCACTCATTTTTCCCAGTATTTTGTGGTAAAATAGGTGCCTCGGCTTATACTCGGATCGGCTTATACTCATCTATAGACGGGTAAATGCTTTTCTGGAACTTTCTTGCTTATTATCAAGCAGACTTTGGCAATTTGATCTCTGCAAAACCCGGCTTAAACATCTGGTAGTTCCCGGTCCATATATTGTTGGAGCCAAGCTTGTAGGGTCTTAAGCATTACCTTGCTGGCATTTGAAGAGGTGCAAATGTTAAATAATTGGAGCACTTTTTGGCACTGCCATTTTTGGGGGGATTGGGATGTAGTTTGACCTTTTCCGATCCACTGTTGAATTTTCCAAATTTGTTGGTTTTTGAACAGTTGGGATTCCAACAACTCCTGCAGTCTTGTTATTAGCATCTCTCATCTCTCCTCGCTCCCCAAGATGTCTGGCTCAAGGTCATTGGGCAAAGTATTGAGGTTATCAATGCTGTTAAGATCCTTCCTGTATCTTCTACCACCTCATCTTTATCTGAGTCCTTAACATTTGTATCTTTTAACACTCCCTTTTGAATGAAAGATTATTTTGAGGCCCCAAAGTTTCTTGAAGAGATCGCTTGTCTTTCCCATTCTGTCATCTTCTTCTATCTCTTTGCAATGCTCATTGTAGAAAGTCTCCTTGTCTTTTCTTGCTATCCTCTGGAATTCTGCATTCAGTAATTATTATTATTATTATTATTATTATTATTGTTTATTTATAATGCGCCAAGATATCCAGTAGCGCTGTAAATAAGATATGTTCCAGGCAAAGGTAAATACAAATCAAAACATAACAAAGCAAGGAGGGCTCAGTCCGTGAGCCTTGAATCCAGTGTCCATGGTGCTTTCCCCAAAACACCTTGTGGGATTGAAACTCGCAGTATTGTGTGTTGTAAAGGAGGAAGAGAGAGGTGATGAGCGTGCTAGGGTGGAAGGTGATACGCTTCTTTAAAGAGATGGGTTTTAAGCAAGGTTTTTAATATTTTGAGGCAGGAGGACAATCTGGTGGAGCGAGGCAAGGAGTTCCAGAGAATAGGGGCAGCACAGGAAAAGTCCTGAAGGCGAGAATGAGAGGAGGTGACAAGAGTTGTAGAAAGAAAAAGGTCATTAGCAGAACAAAGAGGACGGTTGGGGGAGTATTTGGAGATGAGAGCAGAGACAGTAAGGGGGTGCATTGGTCAGTTGGACAAATTTTTTCCTATCTCCACTACCTCCTTTCTTGGGCTACTTTCAAAGCCTCATCAGATAGACAGTTTGACTTCTTAGAGCCCAATTCAATTTCAAGCCCGCATCTCGCAGGACACCAGCCATATGTCTGTAAACGTGATATTCAATTGAAGGAGCCCGCAGGTTACAGGCCAAAAGCTGACTCCGTAAACCATGCACTAGTCCGTAGCAGTTCAGATCAATTAAGCAAGACGTAACCTCCCATTTCGAAACAGCGAATAGACAATGAGACCACCATCATTACGTCGGTAAAACATGTCAATCAATTAGGTTCGAGGGTCCGATATGAGATGCGACTCGCAAACCATCATAATACGAAATTATAAAAATGAATGCCAATACTGTTCTAGTCCATATGGGTGGCCCGATATGTATTAACTCATTGATACCCGAGATCGATATAAACCCGAAATGAAACATAAAAATACATTTATTTTACTGCTGATTTGCGGGCTTGAGACTGATGTGCAATTAATTCTATTGTCTGTCATTGCTTCCCCAGTTATTTACAGTGCAGGATTGAGGTTTTTTTTTTGCATTTACAGTGCTGCGGACAGGGGTTAAATCCCCTTGCGGGTCCTCTCTAGAACTCGTAGGATTTTCTCCTTCATTTGCCTTTTACGGGTGTGAAAACATTTGCGGGCTTAGGGAAATTTAGCAATTGAATAGTGATTTGTGATTTTAGCCATCGTAACTCATGCAGACGCGAAAGATCAAAGGCTTTGGGAGGCTGTAGGTTCAGGAGCCATCGTAAACCGTCCGGAGCCCGCAAAAAGACGCCAATTGAATAGCAAATAAACTTACGGCCTCACTTACAGGCTCCAGTAAATCGGGCTCTTAGTTTTCTTTCTTTTGGGGAATTTGATGGATATCCCACTAGGTGGCGCTGATTGTCTTCTCCAAACACGTCTATAAAGTCCAGCTGTTCTAGCCATACAGAAAGGCCATGGCCCCGTAATCAAATTAGCTGACAGAACGCGTCAACAGAAGAATAAATATCATGATAATGAGCTGAGCCAGGTGTCACCATGCCTAGCTCATACAATTAAAGCAATACAAAGCTCCTAGATTATTTATATGACCTTTAAATTATTTGAAAACTATTTTTTTGGTTAATTTGTGCAATGTTAGTGGACGACATCTCCATGTGTATGCTGTCCAATGGGGCATATTTACGAAACGTGACATCTTCTAGAACACACGTCTTCTGGATTGCTACCATGTCGTGGTGAGGAGACTTGTGTACCTCAACGAAGCTGTGAGCTAAAATTTGTAGGGTCACCCAAGATGGACAGGTCATAGCAGAGAGGTCAAACAAATTACGGCTCGCTGGAATAGGAGCCGGCAACCCACTCCATTATCTTTGCCAAGAAAACCGTATGGATGAGCACAACCAGAAACAGACAGATCTGGTGTGTTGCATGCATGTGGTCACTGAGAGTCGGACACGACTGAAGGACTGAATAACAACAACAACAAAATACACATCATCCTTTAATAAATATGGTTCCCTGGTCCTAAAAAAAAAAGAATAATAAAGTTTGAAGATTGGCAATGAGAGAGATGGGTGATGACATGTGAAAAAGATGGATGTTAAAAGATTTTGGCAATCTAAACATTTTCCAACAATTAATACATTTTGGTCCTGGGAGCATCTGTCACTACCCCCAGTAACAGCGGGTATGTAGTTACAGGGACACAGAAAAGGTTCAAAATAAGGTAAAATTCAAAACTACAGGAAGCAACAAATATTTTATCAGTTGAATGTTATTTAAAAATATGCATATCCTTTAATGAAATGGCTGCTTAAAGGGATATGTAAGTTTCCTGGGTTTCAAAGGTTTCCTAATAAACAGCTACTGATTAGTAGAAAAATATGTATTATATTGAGAAGTTGAATGTACTTACATATTTATATGCTGGATACTGATATGTGGTTGTGCACACCCCTAGGAAGCTTACATAAAGTGTACCCTGCAGGGTACGGTGTGTGACCTCTAAAGGAAATGATGGTTGGTGGGGACACAGCTGAAATTGCCCATAAGGAGACAGTTACTGCCAGATTGTGATACAAATGTTTCAGTCTTTACTTCCTCCTGATTGGCCAAAGTCATTTTTCAAATTGTATACCAGTTTAGCCTGGGTTTGGAGGGTGTTAACCCTAAGTTTAAACTGACAGAAATTAAAAGATATTTTACTAACTTCAAGGTAAGTGTTTAAATGCTTATTTTGGTATTTTTTCATGAAAAAAAACATTTTTTTTTTGTCATACACTACAAATTATCCTCTATCATAATCCAGCTCACTTACATATAACTTTAATGGTTGTCATTGTTCTTAGTGTTCAATAAATTGTTACAATCTGTGCGAGCATGTGCAAACTCACACGGAACAACTAATTAATATAGCTGTATCTTGGCTGGTCTTGTATGTTCACATCAAGTGACAACTTACACAGGCATGGGAGAGTCTCAGTTTTTCAATCACTATAATAGTTTGTAGTATGAGTAACGCCTGTGTGATGCCGACTGCGCAGGCGCTACTCATAGCCACTATCGGGGGAAACCCGCAACTGCGCATGCACAGAGGGGGGGGGGGCGGAGAGGGAGGGAGTGGGACAGAGGGAGGGAGTGGGACAGACGGAGGGTGGCACAGAGAGGAGGCAGAGAGGGAGGGAGTGGGACAGAGGGAGGGTGGCAGAAATATAGGAGTCAGAGAGGGAGGGAGAGAAAGAAAGGGGAGGGGGGGAGCACGGGGGACAAAGAGAGGGAGGGGAGAGAGAGGGGCGGGAAGGGGAGGCAGAGAGGGCACACAGAGAGAGGCAGCACTGTGGGAGACAAAAAGTTTGGCAGAGAGAGAGTAGGCGGAGAGGGTGGGAGTGTGACAGAGGGAGGGTGGCAGAGAGAGAGGAGGATGGAGGGGGAGAGGGAGGGAGTGGGACAGAGGCAGGGTGACAAAGAGAGAGGAGGCAGGGAGGGAGTGGGACAGAGGCAGGGTGACAGAGAGAGAGGAGGCAGGGAGGGAGTGGGACAGAGGCAGGGTGACAGAGAGAGAGGAGGCAGGGAGGGAGTGGGACAGAGGGAGGGTGACAGAGGGAGTGGGACAGAGGCAGGGTGACAGAGAGAGAGGAGGCAGGGAGGGAGTGGGACAGAGGGAGGGTGACAGAGAGAGAGAGGAGGCAGGGCGGAAGTGGGACAGAGGGAGGGTGACAGAGAGAGAGGAGGCAGGGAGGGAGTGGGACAGAGGGAGGGTGACAGAGAGAGAGAGGAGGCAGGGCGGAAGTGGGACAGAGGGAGGGTGACAGAGAGAGAGGAGGCAGGGAGGGAGTGGGACAGAGGGAGGGCGGCAGAGAGAGAGGAGGCAGGGAGGGAGTGGGAGAGAGGGAGGGAGAGAAAGAAAGGGGAGGGGAGCGAGAGGGAGGGGAGAGAGAGGGACAAGTTGCTAGTATTAAAATAAATGATTTGCTTATTTAAACATCATTGGCTGGTACATCTATCACTATAGAAAACCTATATTTATGAGCTGCTGGGACTGGACCTTTGCAGGGACTGTTTGCAAGGTGTGAGTAAAGACAAAGCTTGTAAGCACTTGCTAATAAAATTAAGTTTATGTATACAATGTAAATATTTATTTTCTCATTGCACAGTTCTTCTTTAATATATTACATTTTGTTCCCAGTAATTATAATAAACTAATGTAGTTTATACACGTGTGACCTTGTCTGTCCTCCTCATCCTGTGGGCAGTGTTTATGTCATGTACACGCTACTGGCATGTGTGTGATGTGTGTGTGTGTTATAGGGCTAAGACACTGGATGATAAAAGACTGCTTTGTGTTTCACACTAAATGCCCCGACACAATCCTGTTCAAAGCCCAACCACAGCAAAATTTACAGATAAAAAAAAAAAAAATAGTTATTTTTGTAACTATTCAGAAGTTACCCCCTACGGCAATTACACGGCCCAAAAATCCACCAGCAAATTATTTAGGTTTATTTATAGAAAAAAAGGACCTATCCTATACGCACGGGAAGCGCGCTGCGCCGATGTCCCAATGTAGCTGTCTTACTTTTAGGGGGTTAGGGTTAGGCTAAGAGGGTTAGGAGGTTAGGGTTAGGGTCGGAAAGGGGTGTAGGGGGTTAGGGGCTTAGGGTTATTGGCTTACGGTTAGAATTAGGGGGTTAGGTTTAGGGCTGGTAAGTGGTGAAGGGGGTTAGGGTTAGGGCTGGCAAGGGGTGTAGGGGGTTAGGGGCTTAGGGTTAGGATTAGGGGGTAAGGTTTAGGGTTAGGGCCGGTAACTGGTGTAGAGGGTTAGGGTTAGGGCCGGCAAGGGGTGTACGGGGTTAGGGCCTTAGGGTTAGGATTAGGGGGTAAGGTTTAGGGTTAGGGCCTGTAACTGGTGTAGACGGTTAGGGTTAGGGCTGTCAAGGGGTGTAGGGGGTGCGTGCGTGCACGTAATAGGATAGATCCAAAAAAAATCAGTCATATGAGTCATATAAAGTCATATATTTAAATTAGAAAGCCTTTTGTAGAAATGTATTTTTAAATGAAATTATTCATGTACCATTTGGGCTTTTGCTGATGAAAACCTGAGCGAGCAGCTGTAAGAAACAGCTCAATAAATAATAATTGCCTATAATAGTAAAATATTTAAGCGCAATATTTAAACTACTTAAAGGCTTGTTTAAGTTTCCTGGAGTTTGAATGCAGCTGATAGAGAATAATCAGTAGAGTATGCAAACATTTTTTGCATGAAGAAATATCATTATTATACTGACCCCAAAGTTTGCAAGCAGTTGACACCCCTGACAATCCCTGCTAAAATGAGCATCAAATGAATAATTTGTTTTGGCCAATCACAGGCAGCTAATACATTGTATCACTATGTGTTAAGAGATTGTGAAACCAAGAATCATGGGATGTGTAGTGTTCTACACAAGGAAGCAAGGAGGCGTTCAGGCATTGCTATGTGGATCTCTGCATTGTGCTGTTGTTGGTTTGAATTTAGTAAATGGTTACAATGCGTACCCAAATACAGGGTTTCTATTGGTAGGTACACTGTGCCTATGCAGCAGTTCTGGGGGTGTGGAAAACAAGTTATTTTTTTAATAAAATAAACCTATATGTGTATAGAATGACTCCATGTAATGTGTGTGACTGATATAAGCATATTGCCCCTTCTGGATCGCTACCTTGTCATGGTGAAGGGGCTTGTGGACTTCAATGAAGCTGTGAGCTATACAATGAAGGGTCAACAAGAGAAGTCAGACAAATTATGGTCCATTGTAGGAGGAACTGGCAGCAATCCTGAATCTTTGCCAAGAAAACCATATATATAGGCACAACCAAACTGAGGGTGTGTCTGGTGTGCTGCACTCCATAGTGTCATGTAGAGTCGGACACAACTAAATGACTAAACAACAACAAAGTCATATTTAGATATATAACTTGGATTATTCTGCCATGGTGATTTTTTATCTAAATTATTTTTATTTTACTTTTACTGCATAATTATTGCATCAATATGTTTGATAATTTTTGAATTGAAACATATTATGACAAAAATTACATGAAAATGATGTTATAAAATAAAAAGTTTTTTTCAAATTCTTTGTGAAACAATTTAATGGAAAATTAAATAAAATTTTGGTGAGAAAAAAAGGAAGTACTTGTTGCTGGATGGAATCACATGGTTGGGTGGGGTCTAAGCTCACAGCTGAATCAGAGCAAAAGGATATATATATATATAGAGAGAGAGACTACATATCCCAGGCTGCTTTGCAACACAGGAACTCCAGCGCATGATACAAATGTATCAGCTAACGTCTGCTTTCTCCTAAATCGCCAAAACAAATTATGAATGTTATGCTAATCTTAGCAGATATTTTCAGGGGTGTCAACTAACAAAAGCTGTAGTTTGCAAACTTAAAAGATTCAGGGTGAGTTTGTAAATGTTTATTTTGGTATTTTTTCATGCAAAAAAATATTTATACATTACTGATTCTCCTCTATCAGATGCATTCATAATCCAGGACACTTAGATATGCCTTTAAATATTTGTAAATTCTTGATATTAATTGAAAAAATGCTAATCAGTTATACATGGAAAAAAACATAACAATATTTGGGTATGGTATAAAACTGCAGCCAAAATAGCAGAGCCATATAAATAACTTGGATTATTCTGCAATGGTGACGTTGTGTACAGGAATAGCAGAGGGTTAGTGATAGTACTGTGTATGTGAGAGAGGGTATGTACAGGAATAGCAGAGGGTTAGTGATAGTGCTGTGTATGTGAGAGACGTTATGTAAAGGAATAGCAGAGGGTTAGTGATAGTGCTGTGTTTGTGAGAGACGTTATGTACAGGAATAGCAAGGGGTTAGTGATAGTGCTGTGTATGTGAGAGAGGGTATGTACAGGAATAGCAGAGGGTTAGTGATAGTGCTGTGTATGTGAGAGACGTTATGTAAAGGAATAGCAGAGGGTTAGTGATAGTGCTGTGTTTGTGAGAGACGTTATGTACAGGAATAGCAGAGAGTTAGTGATAGTGCTGTGTATGTGAGAGACGTTATGTAAAGGAATAGCAGAGGGTTAGTGATAGTGCTGTGTATATGAGTGACGTTATGTACAGGAATAGCGGTGGGTTAGTGATGGTGCTGTGTATGTGAGAGACGTTATGTACAGGAGTAGCAGAGGGTTAGAGATGGGGCTGTGTATGTGAGAAACGTTATGTACAGGAATAGCAGAGGGTTAGTGATAGTGCTGTGTATATGAGAGACGTTATGTACAGGAATAGCAGAGGGTTAGTGATAGTGCTGTGTATATGAGAGACGTTATGTACATGAATAGCAACGGGTAAGTGATAGTGCTGTGTATATGAGAGACGTTATCTACAGGAATAGCAGAGGGTTAGTGATAGTGCTGTGTTTGTAAAAGACGTTATGTGCGGGAATAGCAGAGGGTTAGTGATAGTGCTGTGTATGTGAGGGACGTTATGTACAGGAATAGAAGAGGGTTAGTGATAGTGCAGTGTATGTGAGAGACGTTATGTACAGGAATAGCAGAGGGTTAGTGATAGTGCAGTGTATGTGAGAGACGTTATGTACAGGAATAGCAGAGGGTTAGTGATAGTATAGTGTATGTGAGAGAGGGTATGTACAGGAATAGCAGAGGGTTAGTGATAGTGCTGTGTATGTGAGAGACGTTATGTACAGGAATAGCAGAGGGTTAGTTATAGTGCAGTGTATGTGAGAGAGGGTATGTACAGGAATAGCAGAGGGTTAGTGATGGTGCTGTGTATGTGATAGATGTTATGTACAGGAATAGCAGAGGGTTAGTGATGGCGCTGTGTATATGAGAGACGTTATGTACAGGAATAGCAGAGGGTTAGTGATGGTGCTTTGTATGTGAGAGACGTTATGTACAGGAATAGCAGAAGGTTAGTGATAGTGCTTTGTATGTGAGAGACGTTATGTACAGGAATAGCAGAGGGTTAGTGATAGTGCTGTTTATGTGATAGATGTTATGTACAGGAATAGCAGAGGGTTAGTGATAGTGCTGTGTATGTGAGAGACGTTATGTACAGGAATAGCAGAGAGTTAGTGATAGTGCTGTGTATATGAGAGACGTTATGTACAGGAATAGCAGTGGGTTAGTGATAGTGCTGTGTATATGAGAGACGTTATGTACAGGAATAGCAGAGGGTTAGTGATAGTGCTGTGTATATGAGAGACGTTATGTACAGGAATAGCAGAGGGTTAGTGATAGTGCTGTGTATATGAGAGACGTTATGTACAGGAATAGCAGAGGGTTAGTGATAGTGCTGTGTATATGAGAGACGTTATGTACAGGAATAGCAGAGGGTTAGTGATAGTGCTGTGTATATGAGAGACGTTATGTACAGGAATAGCAGAGGATTAGTGATAGTGCTGTGTATATGAGAGAGGGTATGTACAGGAATAGCAGAGGGTTAGTGATAGTGCTATATATATGAGAGACGTTATGTACAGGAATAGCAGAGGTTTAATGATAGTGCTGTGTATGTCAGAGACGTTATGTACAGGAGTAGCAGAGGATTAGTGATGAAGCAGTGTATGTGAGAGGCGTTATGTACAGAATAGCAGAGAGTTAGTGATAGTGCTGTGTATGTGAGAGACGTTATGTTCAGGAATAGCAGAGGGTTAATGATAGTGCTTTGTATATGAGAGACGTTATGTACAGGAATAGCAGAGGATTAGTGATAGTGCGGTGTATGTGAGAGACGTTATGTACAGGAATAGCAGAGGGTTAGTGATAGTGCAGTGTATGTGAGAGAGGGTATGTACAGGAATAGCAGAGGGTTAGTGATAGTGCAATGTATGTGAGAGAGGGTATGTACAGGAATAGCAGAGGGTTAGTGATGGTGCAGTGTATGTGAGAGAGGGTATGTACAGGAATAGCAGAGGGTTAGTGATAGTGCAGTGTATGTGAGAGACGTTATCTACAGGAATAGCAGAGTGTTAGTGATAGTGCAGTGTATGTGAGAGAGGGTATGTACAGGAATAGCAGAGGGTTAGTGATAGTGCAGTGTATGTGAGAGACGTTATGTACAGGAATAGCAGAGGGTTAGTGATAGTGCAGTGTATGTGAGAGACGTTATGTACAGGAATAGCAGAAGGTTAGTTATAGTGCAGTGTATGTGAGAGAGGGTATGTACAGGAATAGCAGAGAGTTAGTGATAGTGCTTTGTATGTGAGAGACGTTATGTACAGGAATAGCAGAGGGTTAGTTATAGTGCAGTGTATGTGAGAGAGGGTATGTACAGGAATAGCAGAGGGTTAGTGATGGTGCTGTGTATGTGATAGATGTTATGTACAGGAATAGCAGAGGGTTAGTGATGGCGCTGTGTATGTGAGAGACGTTATGTACAGGAATAGCAGAAGGTTAGTGATAGTGCTTTGTATGTGAGAGACGTTATGTACAGGAATAGCAGAGGGTTAGTGATAGTACTGTGTATGTGATAGATGTTATGTACAGGAATAGCAGAGGGTTAGTGATAGTGCTTTGTATGTGAGAGACGTTATGTACAGGAATAGCAGAGGGTTAGTGATAGTACTGTGTATATGAGAGACGTTATGTACAGGAATAGCAGAAGGTTAGTGATAGTGCTGTGTATGTGAGAAACGTTATGTACAGGAATAGCAGAGGGTTAGTGATAGTACTGTGTATGTGATAGATGTTATGTACAGGAATAGCAGAGGGTTAGTGATAGTGCTGTGTATATGAGAGACGTTATGTACAGGAATATTAGTGGGTTAGTGATGGTGCTGTGTATGTGAGAGACGTTACGTCCAGGAATAGCAGAGGGTTAGTGATGGTGCTGTGTATGTGAGAGACTTTATGTACAGGAATAGCAGAGGGTTAGTGATAGTGCTGTGTATGTGAGAGACGTTATGTACAGGAATAGCAGAAGGTTAGTGATAGTGCTTTGTATGTGAGAGACGTTATGTACAGGAATAGCAGAGGGTTAGTGATAGTACTGTGTATGTGATAGATGTTAAGTACAGGAATAGCAGAAGGTTAGTGATAGTGCTGTGTATATGAGAGACGTTATGTACAGGAATAGCAGAGGGTTAGTGATAGTGCTGTGTATATGAGAGACGTTATGTACAGGAATAGCAGAGGGTTAGTGATAGTGCTGTGTATATGAGAGACGTTATGTACAGGAATAGCAGAGGGTTAGTGATAGTGCTGTGTATATGAGAGACGTTATGTACAGGAATAGCAGAGGGTTAGTGATAGTGCTGTGTATATGAGAGACGTTATGTACAGGAATAGCAGAGGATTAGTGATAGTGCTGTGTATATGAGAGAGGGTATGTACAGGAATAGCAGAGGGTTAGTGATAGTGCTATATATATGAGAGACGTTATGTACAGGAATAGCAGAGGTTTAATGATAGTGCTGTGTATGTCAGAGACGTTATGTACAGGAGTAGCAGAGGATTAGTGATAGTGCTGTGTATGTGAGAGACGTTATGTACAGGAATAGCAGAGGGTTAGTGATAGTGCTGTGTATATGAGAGACGTTATGTACAGGAATAGCAGAGGGTTAGTGATAGTGATGTGTATATGAGAGACATTATGTACAGGAATAGCAGAGGGTTAGTGATAGTGCTGTGTATGTGAGAGACGTTATGTACAGGAATATTAGTGGGTTAGTGATGGTGCTGTGTATGTGAGAGACGTTACGTCCAGGAATAGCAGAGGGTTAGTGATAGTGCTGTGTATGTGAGAGACGTTATGTACAGGAATAGCAGAGGGTTAGTGATGGCGCTGTGTATGTGAGAGACGTTATGTACAGGAATAGCAGAGGGTTAGTGATGGTGCTTTGTATGTGAGAGACGTTATGTACAGGAATAGCAGAGGGTTAGTGATAGTGCTGTGTATGTGATAGATGTTATGTACAGGAATAGCAGAGGGTTAGTGATAGTGCTGTGTATATGAGAGAGGGCATGTACAGCAATAGCAGAGGATTAGTGATAGTGCTGTGTATATGAGAGAGGGTATGTACAGGAATAGCAGAGGGTTAGTGATAGTGCTATATATATAAGAGACGTTATGTACAGGAATAGCAGAGGGTTAGTTATAGTGCTGTGTTTGTGAGAGACGTTATGTACAGGAATAGCAGAGGGTTAGTGATAGTGCTGTGTATGTCAGAGACGTTATGTACAGGAGTAGCAGAGGATTAGTGATGGAGCAGTGTATGTGAGAGGCGTTATGTACAGGAATAGCAGAGGGTTAGTGATAGTGCTGTGTATGTGATAGATGTTATGTACAGGAATAGCAGAGGGTTAGTGATAGTGATTTGTATGTGAGAGACGTTATGTACAGGAATAGCAGAGGGTTAGTGATAGTGCTGTGTATGTGAGAGACGTTATGTATAGGAATAGCAGAGGATTAGTGATAGTGCTATGTATGTGAGAGACGTTATCTACAGGAATAGCAGAGGGTTAGTGATAGTGCTGTGTATGTGAGAGACATTATGTACAGGAATAGCAGAGGGTTAGTGATAGTGTAGTGTATGTGAGAGACTTTATGTACAGGAATAGCAGAGGGTTAGTGATAGTGTAGTGTATGTGAGAGACTTTATGTACAGGAATAGCAGAGGGTTAGTGATAGTGCTGTGTATGTGAGAGACGTTATGTACAGGAATAGCAGAGGGTTAGTGATAGTGCTGTGTATGTGAGTGACGTTATGTACAGGATTATTAGTGGGTTAGTGATGGTGCTTTGTATGTGAGAGACGTTACGTACAGGAATAGCAGAGGGTTAGTGATAGTGCTGTGTATATGAGAGAGGGTATGTACAGGAATAGCAGAGGGTTAGTGATAGTGCTATATATATGAGAGACGTTATGTACAGGAATAGCAGAGGTTTAATGATAGTGCTGTGTATGTCAGAGACGTTGTGTATAGGAATAGCAGAGGGTTAGTGATAGTGCTGTGTATGTGAGAGAAGTTATCTACAGGAATAGCAGAAGGTTAGTGATAGTGCTGTGTATGTGAGAGACATTATGTACAGGAATAGCAGAGGGTTAGTGATAGCACTGTGTATATGAGAGACGTTATGTACAGGAATAGCAGAGGGTTAGTGATAGTACTGTGTCACTGACAGAGCGGGGTGTTTGAGAGGTGAGTACTGGAATAGCAGATGTTGAGTGACAGCTGTGTATAAGAGGGTAGGCACTAGTATAGCCCCCCATCTGGATCTCTACCTTGCCTTGGTGAAGGGGCTTGTATAGCTCAATGAAGCTGTGAGCTACACCATGTAGGGTCACCCAAGATGACAGAGAAGTCAGGCTAATCCATTAGAGCAGGACCTAGCAACCCGCTCCAGTATCTTTGCCATAAAAAAATGTATGGATTAGCACACCCAGCCACAAGATGTCCGTGGCATGCTGCGGTCCATAGGGTCACAGAGAGTCAGGTATGACTGAACACACTCACTAGTATAGTTGAGGTTAAGTGAGCTCCTGTGAATGCTTATGTAGCAGAGAACACACCATGGGAAAGATGAGAGTGCGTGTGATGTGGAGGGCTGGGAGACACTCTACTCTCCCTGGGTGTGTACTAAGCTGCAGGCCTGGAGGGGGTGGAAAGGGGGGGGTCATATTTGTTAAACTTCAAAGGTTCCCTGTAGGGGGAGGAGAGTCTGAGAGAGTCCCCCCCCCCCCGTATTACTTATTACATGGACATGGTACTTGGGTCCTGGCCATGGATGACCAAACAGTGCAAGGTCACTCTCATCACACACTCTCCTGGTCACTGAATAAAGCACCACCCAATAATGCAGTGAGATCTAATTATCCAACAAATCCCACTGACCTCTTCTTTATTACCACCTTTCCTGTTTGCGTCGTTCAGACGTTTCCAACTCTCTATGACCTCATGGACTGTCACACATCTTTATGTCCATGGTCATGCTGATTCACTTGGTATTCATGGCATAGATACTGAAGTGGGTTGCCAGTTCCTTCTCCAGTGGGCCACAGCATACAAGCTCAACCCTACTCAGCTTCAGGGATTGAACCCCAGTCGCTGTGGTTAAAGCACCAACTTCTAACCACTTGGACCACCAGGGAACCCACCCTTCCTTTTTTTGCCGGATGAAAACCCACGCCTTTCCATGATTAAGCTCTTAGGAAGTGATGCAACGAGGATAAGATGGAATCTCTTATTCACAAGTTCTCATTTTACTTCTAGAAATATTTTATGTTCATGACTTGCAGCTGCTAATGCTTTTCGTTTATTAAATTCTTCACAAACAAATGCAATTTTTCTCAAACAGTGGTCCTGCATAATTAATAGGCATTTCTCATGCCTTTGGTGCTCATTGCGAACCTCTCCCCCCTCTACTTTACGGGTCTCGCAAAGAGCGCCTTGGCGCTTATCGCGAGCCATCCAATGAGCACTCATCGCAGACCTCGTCCAACCCACCACTTTCGTGCCTCACGCTCATCGCCAGCCCAGCTCTGAGCGCCTTCGGCACTCATCGTGAGGCCCGCAATAAGCGTCTTCGGTGCTCATTGAGAGCCTCTCCCCACTCTCTGACCCCTGTGTCTGTTTCCCCTCTCTCCCTTCCATGTGTCCCCCCCTTCTCCCTCCCCTGTGTCTCTTTTCCCACCTATCTCACCACTGTATCTCTTCCCACCCTCTCCCTCCCCTGTGTTTTTCTCCTCTCTCTCCCTGCTCAATACATGCCAGCCTCAAGATTAGCGCCGTTGGTTATTTTTTTCCAAGTCTTGCAGGCTTTGCGACAATCGGCTAAGAGTTATGGGCTTCGGCCTCGTTTTCAGCCTTTTTCCAAACACTTCTTTACAGCCGCCATTTTTTCCTCGCTTAGCCAATTTTCGATCTCTGGAAAACTAATTTAAGGCTTAATTTTTGTTTGCAACCTCCCTCGCCGGCTCCCTGCCGCTCCCCCTGTGCTGTGTGTGAGGTTGTAAGTACATTTTTGAAAATACTGGTGTCTTCTGATGGTTTCTGAGTTACGGGATTGAAAAAAAAAACGTAATTTTTGCATGCCTAGTGATCAGCGCTAAAGTACTATGGCCTTCGGCACTGATCGCGAACATCGCATCACCATGAGCGCCTTTGGCGCTCATGACTAGCCTGTTTCAAAGTCTTGTGGGCCTCGCGGTGAGCGTCTACGGCGTGACCAACATTCGTAACTTACCACAACTATTATATGTGATGATCACTCACTTCTAAGAGACCCAAATAGTTTATCAGTTTCTGGATCCTCTAAATTTCTTCGTGTATAGTCTCCTGCAAGCTGCCATCAGGCAAACGTGTGACCTGTAGCAACTGGATTTTGTGAGTTAACGACAGTCCTACAAGTGAGGGGATTCACCCTACAGGATTTTGTGAGTTAACGACAGTCCTACAAGTGAGGGGATTCACCCTACAAGTTAGTGGTGTGTTTAGGCCAAGGCCCAGGCCTAGGGAAACATGTTTTGTTTCAAATAATTTTATTGTACAGAGAAAAGAGCAGTTACATTGCACAATGTCATATTAGAGAACACGTCATCCATTGGATTATATACAATCCAAACCATACAGAGCCTGACAGTGGACTTGCACAAGCCAAATTGAAGTTCCCCAATACCCCCTTACTCCCATTGTCCACAATTTTCTATTAGAAACAGTCGATTTCCAGTGTGTCTAAACTCGATCTTTTCTGACATATTAAACTCATAAGCAAACAATTAGGCAAGGACCTTGGGCAACACATTTCATGGGGCACCAGGCTGCCTGAAGATGCTGGGGCAGCTACATGGAATAATATGTCTACATGTAGTGGCATTTCTGTCTGTTAGTGTACCTGACACTTTCTAATATAGATAAATACACATAAAGCTATGATTTGGGAATATAGCAAAGGGATAGTAGGCAGTGGTGGAGCAACCAGTGGCGCAATGCACCAGAGAAGGGGGAGCAAAGCAATGTAGTATTTTTTTTCCATTTTTTTTTTATAGTATAAAGCCCCCTTCCTGTAGTGTAGTGTAGGCCAGTCACCCCTGGACCCTCTTGGCTGCACCAGCTCCTCTCGTCCTATAGAGAATGATGCTGGAAAGAAGAGAGCAGGCGTCTTGGAGCTGTGCTGCAGGCAGAGGAGTTTTGCGCAGGCAGGAGATAAGGGAAGTAGAGTAGCTATGAGGAGTAGCTATGGAAAGGGGTCTTGGTGAGAGTGTAGCAATAGAAAAGGGCACTTCGTGCAAACATTTTTTTCACAAACCCCCCTTTTAGGGGCTCTAACATTTTTTGCACCAGGGCCCCACATTCTCTAGCTCCGCCACTAATAATAGGAGTAGTAACTGGGCGCATGGGGGGCGCACTACTCTGAATGGACCTAAATACACAAAACTGATAATATTTGCAGTCATAGTCAGTATGTGTGATCATGTATAATAACATATTGCTGGTTGGGTGTAAAGAAGAAGTTATATAAATGTAAAAATCCTGGACCATTTTTGAATGCCATTAAAACTTATCACCTGTCAATCAATCTTTCAGATGGGTGATTATAGCCAATAACTTGCAGCTGGAGATCTGGTTGTATTAGGTTTGTTTAGATAAATACAATTTAAATTGATAAGTGTGCCGACCCCAGAGGGTCCCATTGAGGGTCCTAGGTGTAGCAATCGTTGCACCCCAGAAGACACTAGGGCCCTACAGCTACATTGTCCTTTAATACAATGCTTTTTGCAAACGGCTCTTTTTCTACTACAAATTTTTGCCTTAAAGAAGAGTAAAAGTGTTAAACAAAAAATCAGATTCATTCATGCATAAAATACAAATTCAATGAATGTTTTATTATTGAATGTATTTGTATTTTCTGTGTGTGAGTTACTCAATAGTTCCCTTTGTATAGAAATTAAAGTTAGGTTTACAGATTACTTGTGATGAATATGAGACCCTTTTCCTCCAGTTGTCCGTCCGTTCATTGTAGTGATTATAGTATGAGACTTTGAAAGAGGTCATTGTTTACTATATTCTGTGGATGGGGAGGGGGGGGGGTGAAGATAACATAATGCGTAAATCAAGAGATCTCCTCAAGAAAATTGGGCACCTAAAAGACACCTTTCATGCCAAAGTGGACATGATAAAAGACAAAAATGGTAGGGACTTAAGAGAAGAAGATCAGATAAATAAGAGGTGGCAGGAATACACTGAAGATCTATACAGGAAGGATCTTAAGAGCAGTGATGACCTCAATAGTTTCTCCAATGAGCTGGAGCCAGACATCTTGGAGAATGAAATGAAATGGGCCCTAGGATATCTTGCTTATAATAAGGCTGCAGGAGTTGATGGAATCCTGATTGAACTGTTCAAAATTCTACAGGAAGATGCTGGAAAAGTGTTACTTGCTATATGCCAACACAGTTGGAAAAAAAGGTGGATCTACATTCCGAACCCAAAAAAAGGCAGTGCCAAAGGTTGCTCCAATTATTGGACAATTGCACTCATTTCACTTGCCATAATGCTTAAGATTCTACAAGCTCGACTCCAACAATATATGGACCAGGAACTACCAGATGTGCAAGCCGGGGCCGCAGAGGAAGAGGCACAAGAGATCAAATTGCCAATGTCCAGTGGATAATAGAGAAAGCAAGAGAGTTCCAGAAAAACATTTACTTCTGCTTCACAGACTATTCTAAAGCCTTTGACTGTGTGGATCACAACAAAATATGGCAAATTCTTAAAGAGATGGGAGTACCAGATCATCTCATCCTCCTCCTGAGGATTCTGTATGTGGACCAAGAAGCCACGGTCAGAACCGAACATGGGACAACAGACTCGTTCAAGATCGGGAAAGGAGTGCAACAAGGTTGTATGCTGTCACCTTATTTATTCCCCTTATACTCAGAGTGCATCATGCATAAGGCTGGACTGGATGTATCCAATGTCGGAATCAATATTACTGGAAGGAATTTCAACAATCTCAGATACGCCGATGATACTACTCTGATGGCTGAAAGGGAGGAGGAACTAAAGGACCTATTGATGAAGGTAAAATAAAAAAAGAGTGCAATAGCTGGCCTGCTGCTCAACATTAAAAAGACGAAGATCATGGAAAACGGCAATCTAACTTCCTGGGAAATAGACAGGGAAGAAGTGGAGGCAGTGACAGAATTTATTTTCCTGGGATCCACGATCTCTGCAGATGGGGACACTAGTAATGAAATCAAAAGGCGTTTGCTTCTGGGGGGGAAAGCTATGACAAGCTTGGACAAGCTAGTAAAGAGTAAATATATTATATTATCAACAAAGTCTTCATAGTTCGAACTCTGTTATTCCCAGTAGTAACATATGGATGTGAGAGCTGGACCATAAAGAAGTCTGAGCGCTGTAGAATTGACGCCTTTGAATTGTTGCGTTGAAGAAGACTGCTTCCATTGGACTGCGAGAAGATCCAATAAATCAGTACTTTGGGGAAAAAAGACAAACTGTTCACTAGAAGGTATAATTATAAGGCTGAAGCTAAAATATTTTTGCCATATCATGAGATGGCAGGATTCCCTAGAAAAGACTCTGATGCTAGGAAAGATTGAAGGCACAAGAAGATGGGGACGAAAGAGGCGGAGATAGATAGTCACTGACGCAATGAACATGAACTTGATGGAGCTCAGAGGGGCAGTGACTGAGAGATCTACCTGGCGTGCGGCAGTCCATAGAGTCACAGAGAGTTGAACTCGACTGAACGACTAAACAAAAATAAATATGTCCACGTATCAATGTATTAGACACAGGCAACAGCCCATCAGGGGGCTTTCTGGAGTCTCAGAATGGCACCGCCACCTAGTGTCAAATGAAGCCACCCAGCCCCCCTTATTGGTTGTGTTATCTGTTAGGGGTATAGGAATATGTTATTGTGTTTCACTGTACAGAAACTGTAATTTCCAGGATCTTGAGGATGTTGGGGTCAGCTGGCAGCTCCAGTCGGCTGGTGTAAGAGGAAAACCTGCTGCCAGCTCAGAGTCTAACTATTAGAACTCCAGCTCTGGTCTGGGTATTTCTCTTCCATCACAAGTTGGTGATCAGTGGTAGGACTTACATCTCACAAATCCAGAAACTATTGTGGGTTCGATCTGCGAAAGGGAGACATAGACAACGTTAACTGTTATCCAGGATCTCTTTGTCTCTTGCAAATTGTGTTTTGTGGTGAGCTCTTGTCTTATATCCCAAAAAAAAACACTTTTGGGGCTTTACTTTTAACACCATTTAGTAATCAAACACCCACTTTTGACTAACCTATCATGTTTTAGAATGCATCAGTGATCTCAGCTGCAAGATAAAATTTTACCATTTAATGTGTATATCTGCATCAGTCTAATAAAGTATATTATATGTCTAGACTTCCATTTATTATTAATAATTATAGATTATTCAAAATTGTTGAGCACCACTTATATTATGTTTACAATGGATGTAGCCCCATATAGAATAGTTGTTGCCCATAAAAATGTGATTTTTTTTATTTGGTAAACATCAACAAAAATTATTTAGAAGGTAAAAAAAAAAACAATGACAGTGTCGTGTCCTGATGCTGAAGGGAGCAGACGTGTTGTGCTGCAGCTCTGTGGCTCCTATATTATAAAACGGGTTTAAAGATCCAATTTTCAGGGGTTTACCCTTCCTTAGCTATTTATTACACCCCAAGAAGTGGAGAGCATCATAAAGACACCCTAATTCTCCTCCTGAGACGGAATTTAACAGCGCATGGTTGAGGCCTACTCCATCTGGCCTCCCCCAGTAACGGCTCCCTGTAACCCCCCGTGCAGGTGGAATAGTGGAATAGTCGCCCAACAGCGCATCGCCGCAAGGTCTGAACCCAGCAGTCAGACCCCCACAGAGAGCGAAGATCCACAGCTCGGGCCATCGGTAGAGGGATCGCGGACGAGATCCCGCGCTTAGTCCCAGTGGGCCAGAAGAGAGCATGCCACCTTCCTCATCCTGTAGATTCCAACAGGGCATAATCGGAGGAGCAGGATCGGAGATACTACAGCTGCGTAAAGGTGAGAGAGCTGTCAGGGAGGAGAGGGCTTGGACGATAGTGCCTCATGGTGACGGCGGTCGTCTTGGCTAAGGGGGAGCCACAGTGAGGGATCCGAGGGCCCACCCCTACAAAACGAGCTGGTCTTTGTCACATCACAGGGAGAGCACATGTTACATAACACCGGTGAGACTTCCCGACAAATGAGCAGCAGCCATTTTAGGCCTCACTACATCACACAGTGACACAGCCAGAGCTCCAACCACTGAGCACCATAACTGTATGACTGCTTTCTCCTAGGGGGCCTATACAGAGGATTATTTATCCTACACTGTGCTAGGACAAGTTTAGCAAAAGCTGAGAGCCTGACTGTTTTTTGCAATCCACTAGAGGCTCCCATATATCTGCAGAAAAAACGACATAGGTATGGACTGGTAAGGTTGCAGAAAAGCCAGAGGTGAGTGCAACCTCCCCATCCTACCTGCAGCTCTGACATCAGGGAAAGCAGACCACATCCATTCTCCCTTGGTCTCTTTCTTCTTGAATTTGCACTATGGCTAGACTTTATAATATACAGGATTACATACACAACTGGGAGTCACTACACCAGGAAGGCCAAAAGGGGTATCCTCTCTCTAATGAAGAGATCAACAGGGGCCCACTGAAGCATATAAGGGGGTGCAAGTTCCCAGGCATATATGCTATCCATGCCAACGAGGTGGCTAAAGTCAGCTGTCTTGCTCAGATTGCCCAGGTTTGGACCTGGCTTGCAAAGTTTCACAGGGAAAATTAAACATCACTTAATTCTGTCAAATAAACAAGCTGAAGGCCCTGTAGGATTTACTCCTTGAGCCAATGTCAAGATTTTTCATGATCTTCTCTAAGAGTCACCAATTTTAGCAAAGCTTGCTAGAGAGGTCTCAAGTCCCTGCACCATCTAGGTGGAAGCATTAGTAATACAACAGCTTGCAGTCCAACAAAATACAGCCTCCTCCTAGGCAGAAACATGGGGAGGCCCAAAAAGAACCCCGCTTCCAAAAGCATAGCGGACCACTTTTCCAGGCAAATACCCAATGCCACGCCAACGCAAGAGCCACTAAAAGACTCACTCTCAGATTCAGATGGGGAAAGAGACTCAGAAAACTCATATCCCAACGTGAATGTGTGTCGGACTCTTCCTTAGCAAAATCTGACCAATTTCTACAAACTTACCTATCTCTAGTGGTCAAAGAGCTGAAACAAGAAATCAATGACCTTGGACAAAGGACTCATACCCTGGAGTCGACAGGATTATAGAAACACAATCCAACGACTGAGTCTCCGCTAATGCCACTCAAATCCTTAATCTGGAGGCGAAGCTTGAAGACCTTAAGAATCGGTCGAAGAGGGATAATATGAGATTAAGAGGAGTTCCGACGGCAGTCCAAGATCTTCCTCCTTATCTAGAGGCGGTGATTATCTCACTGTTGCCTACACTTCCAGCGGCTTCCTGGGAAAATGATTGGGCGCACAGGGCCATAGGGGGGACCCTGTCATCAAATCAACCCAAGGATGTAATTCTTAGATTCCTGCTCCAAAAGACGAGAGACCTCTTATTGCAAGCGGGGAGAAAATTGCCAACCATCTCTTGCCCAGATGGGGCCAAATTAAAAGTCTACTCTGACCTGGCTCCAACAACGCTATTAAAACGTAGACAGATGAAACCGTCTCTTCTGATACTATCCAAACATCAAATAAGATATAGATGGGGCTACCCTTTTGGCCTGTCTTTCCAACATGAGTTTGCAACTCACACTGATCATTCTCTTGAGGAATGCTGCAAGATCCTATTGCGCATAGGTCTCCTTTAGGAGGGGGGGTTGTTGGCCCAGCAATCAGATATACCTACCCCCAGACTGCAACGGGTATGGTCGGAGGTCCCATTATCTAAAAGACAGAGACGTCAAAGATTGGTCTAGGAGGCCTGTACTCCAGCAACCGCTTCCACCTCCTCTGCAGATTGAGACAACCTCAAAGCTTGCTCTGGATGGGTCTTACTCCAAGGGTGCTTGGGACTGGCTGAAGTTAGGAGCCAGGGTCCACTGGGTATCTATATGGTTATAAAATGTTATACAGCTCATGCTAGACTCTAGCCCTAACGACTGATTAATCTGGAAAGGTCTACCTAGGGCTATACAAGTGACTTTATGCAAAGACTGCGCATAGCATTCCAGCCTCACCGGCCTAGCGGTTACTAATTACAGTTTTGATGTTAGTGTAAGGGGGCTAATTGATAGCTCAGATTTGGCCTAGCGCGCATTACCAATGCCTGCCTTCGAGGTGTACAGTTTTTTATGACCTTTTTTATTTATTTTTTATCACAGAGGCGTAATGCTAGACTAGTCCAAGGACAGGTGCTAGCAAAGGCTCAGTTGGTAAGATAGCCCAAGAAGCGGAGTTAGGAGAAGTAAGATCTGCTACTGATTTGTTTTCTTGACAATATGGCATAAAAGGTCAATTTAGGTGTGATTTCCTTTAGGTGTGGATCCTTTAAATGTACGGAACTACAGGCCGATCACACTCCTTAATGGAGACGTTAAACTGCTGGTGAAAATTATGTCAAATAGAGTCAATACTTTCCTCTTGAGACTTATTCATAAAGACCAGGTGGGGTTCATCCCTAACAGGCAAGCAGGAGACAATGTGAGGAGGGTCCTCAAAATACTGAATCTCACTAAGTGGAACAATACCCCCCTATGCCTTCTTTCTCTCGATATTGAGAAAGCGTTCAACTTAGTGGATTGGTCATATCTATGGACGGTACTTAGAAAATTCGGCTTTCCAGATCAGTTCCTAAATCTTCTACATTCATATTAAAGCCTGAATTTGTCTTCCTGGAGAGTCGTTACCTTCCATTAGCATAAAAAATGGTACTAGGCAGGGCTGCCCCCTCTCCCCCTTATTGTTTGCTCTTGCAATAGAGACGTTGGCACAGACACTAAGGGCCGATCGTGACATAAAGGGTGTGGTGGTAGGGCATCGCCACTTGAAGTGCTGCTTTTATGCCGATGACCTGTTATGTACGTTGACCGAATCTATGGTGTCGGCCCCGGCCCTGCTTTGTCACTGGAAAGCTTTAGTTCTGTATTGGGGCTGAGATTGAATCTAGATAAGTCAGAGGCGTTACCCTGGGCGTTACCCTAACAAAACGAGAACTGGAGCATCTCCGACAAAATTATAAATTTAAAATGGCCAAACACACACATTAGATATCTGGGTGTGAATATCACTAATAAGGCAAACTATCCCCCTTTATTCCAAGACATCTACAAAGATATGCAGCCCTGGACAAAAGGTAGGATTGCATGGCTAGGTAGTATAAACGCGGTTAAAAAGGAGTATCTTGCCCAGCTTACTCTATTTATTCCTCACGGTTCTCATTTCTGTGCTGCCCCATCAACAGGAATCATGCCAGAAATAGATTCTTAATTTTGGACTAACAAACGCCCCAGAATTGCAAACACAGATTCACAGGGGCTTTCTCCTGTCCAAATTTGAAGTTATACTTCAAGGCGGCCCAACTGGCTTGGATTGCTTTAGCACACTCAACCCAACACCAGCCCTTATGGGTGTTCCTAGAAAATAATTAAATGTCTCCATACTCATGGGAGAGCTTGGTGTGGTTACCTAAGCCCCATCTAATTATGGGAAAGGGTGACCATCCCTGCATTAAGTTAACATTAAATATTTGGAACTGGGCGGCCTCTAGACATGATTTATCGGCTGTACCGGCAGACTTGACGGTGGAGGCTCCCCACCCAGGGTTACCCTCTACCTTATCTTTAACCTCCATGTTCTGGTGGAAATCACAGGGCTTCCTGAAATTGGGGTCCTGGTACAATAATGGCAAATTAATGAGTACTACTAAACTAAGGGACCAACTCCAGCTCCCTCCCAAGGAATACTTCAATTTTCTCAAACTGTACCATCATGTAAGCATGCTGGGGAGAAAGCATGGGGCTCCAAGGGCGAACTGGCTTGTTAAAATCTGTGAGTTGTTCCCTCTTTCAAAAAAATATGGTTAGTCTACTATACAATACTTTTAACACAGACAGTCAAGAGAGAAAGCAGAATTATATGATCTTGTGGGAGAAAGATCTGGGAAAGACTAGGGAGCAGGACTGTTGGTCCTCTTCATGGAGACTCTTATTAAGGGTCGTACAACTACTGTATCCTGGAGACGTCTTTAAAGATATTGCACAGGACATACATAACACCTGAAAGAATCCATAGATGGTATAATTGCGAAACTCTGCATGCTTCCAGGGGAGCCCGGAGGTAGATAGATTCTATCACATTTGGTGGACATGAACCCTAGTGCAGAAACTCTGGGACAAAGTTTTTACGAAAAGTCGTATAGCTAGACAGTGGAAGAGCAAAGATCTTAGCTCACATGCAGTGGTTAACAAGATTAATTATATAGCCATCAATGAAAGACTGACAGGCGGCATGCCCAAGTTTATAGCCTTTGGCTACTTTCACCCTTAAAAGGCATAACGTGTTACAGACCTGGCAGGCCGGGTGTCTCGGTGAGGAGGCAGGATCAAGGATGCTCAAGTTAACGGACACGTGTGATCGGAGGCTGGGTCAGTGAGATCATTTTGGGGTCAATAAGGACCCTTGGAGATTTTAAGGCACACAATACACCCACTTCAGTCCTCCCCCCCCCCCCCCCCCCCCCCGCACACACACACCTTTCACACGCCATGACAGGATCAGATTTGGTACTAGTCATCTATGGTAGTAATTTTGCTAAGTATGTGTTATCTTAATGGTTAATCCTTCATGGAATGTACTTGTAAGAGATAGAACTCACTCTACTGTACCTACTGATATGCTCAAATTGTCTGTAAAGTATGTTATATTGCATTGATAATGTGTCTAAAAAAAACTTTTGAGACAAAAAACAAAACAAAAAACAAAACAATTCTTACACTCTTTCACCAGGTCTTCTGGACAGAGATGGAACTCAAGCCAAAACCCATTAGGGTTCTCTGGGACCCCTATGTAACAAAAATAGGCATCTCAGCCCCTCACTGCCTTCACGCTATTCACTAAGAGCCTCAATTCAGTTTGAGACCCATAACTTGCAAAAACACCAATTTAAATGTTTTCTTTTTTCACACCCACAATTCGTAAACGCAAGCCTTATCAGTAATGTTACAAGGTTTAGGATTACGAGAAAGGCTGTGCTAACTATTATTAGGTTAATCAAAACCCACTGCCACCAATGAGAATGACCGGGGATTCCCTTCCCTGCTCTGAGTTTCCTGATAACACTCAATCTAAATAACCTAAATGTTACCTCCCACCACGGGGTCCCTAACAGACCACCAAGGAACAAATAGCTAACCCCCGATGCCACTGGAGTCCTAGAAGGAACCCTTGGCATGATCAGCGTAATAAGTAGGACCTCCATGGCAAACATTATGAGATATATGCTAAAGAGATCCTTGCCGGACCTCCAAGGCACCTACAGTATCTTACAATAACATGCCATGGAGGTCCTAGAAGGACCTCCATTGGCCCTATTATTAACCCCTGAGGGCACATAGGTCCATAAAGGGCCTCTGTATCACTAAAATTTAACCCCTGCCGCCAAAGACCTCAAGGACCCCATGGCACTATAAGTAAAAAACACTAAACACTACATTAAAAAAAGGAACATATTAAATCCCCCAATACCTTCCAAAAAAATAACACTAAATTATTAGCAAATAAAAAAGCTAATTAAGCACAAAAAATAACAAAAGCTAAATTAACAAAAATAATAATGACTTACATAAAAATAAAAAAAGAATTACAGAATAAAAAAAGAAAATTACAATAAAATGAAATTAATAATACTAACTAATACTGGTTCTCACTCTTCTATCCTGGACTATACAGGCTATCCAAATGGCCGTTGCCATGCTTTCTGCGGGACAGTAGGTTGCAGATAACAAAGATCTGGGACAACTGGTTGCAGGTAACACAAGGGCACGGGACAACAGGTAACACAAAGGTTTGGGACATCGGCTCTGGACAGTACACTGCAAGTAACAGAGGTCCGGGACAGTGGATACAGAGGTCCTGGACAGCAGACTGCAGGTAACAGGGACCACAGGAGCAGAAGGTCTCAGTGGACAGACTACAGGAGCAGGGACCACAAGAGCCAGTGACCAACAGAAGACAAGGCCACAGGTGGAGGTGATTAGCTTCTAATGAACAGCATCAAGTGGAGAACACACTGAATTAGAGTATGGGCAGACCCCAAAGCCTCCAAGATACATGGTGTCTGACCATATAAAGACCACTGGAAGTGTATTTGGGGTCATTTGGGGAAATAGGTTCAAAATAGAGAAAATCATGATATTCCTCAACTTATGCTATGGTTTCAGATCTGTGAAGGATATTCAGCACTCAGAATCCCCAGAAGTTTCGCGCATCGGAAGGATTTTCCGTCTTTAGTAACCAATTTTCCGTCTTTAGTAACAGTTCGTTGTACTACCTCGTGAAAGTGCTACGTGTTGGGCTCTGTTTTGCGCGCTTGGCGGTGATGTAGCCTCGTTTTCACTTTTTCCGGCCGCCATTTTTTCTCTCGCTTAGGGGATTTTCGTGTGTGTAAACTCGTGAATTTGGACTTAAATTGAGGTGTAACTTCACTTGCAGATGTCCTGGGTGCCCCCCTTGCTGTGGGTAAGCTTTTTAGGTATTTTTTGTGTGTATTTATTGTAATGTTTTCAGGTACGTGCTGTTCAGCCGTTAAGGTCGTTTTTTTGCGAGGTCGTAAAGTTTTTTTTTCTAAGTACCGCGGCTCGTATTTTTTTATGCCATTTGCGGACAGTTCTTACGAGCTTACATTTCCTAAGTGCTCTGAGTTTAACAGCTCCTCATCGCTAAGTCGGACGCAACTCGCAAAGTGTGACGACGTCTCGCAGTTTGACAACTATTATATGTGATGGTGGTGACTGCGTACCCTTGCCCTCAGGATGTAATATCAGATGTCCATCCATGATTATGTGAATAAATTATAATAAAACATACAAGCATCTTTTGAAGTATTGTTGTGGTTAACCGCGGAGTCAACTTGGGTTGAATGGTTGAGTGTTTCTCTATAGTTGATACTCATCTGATGTACTGTTCCAGTTGATCACATGCTTGTCTGGTTCTCAGGCCAAGTAAGTTTGAACTTTACTGCCCAGCTATGCAGGCGTTTGCTGGCAAGGAATGATCAAGTTCAATCCTGACTGTCCTGTTCTTAAAGGTACAGTACCTTAATGTCAATGCATTCCTCTCTGTATATGAAAATAGTATCCCATGACTGCACAGGCAACTTCAGACAGACTACCGCCCACTAACAATGTGTTGCTCTAGACCAGGGCTTTGTCGGTCTAGGCAGAAACATACCACTGATAGTGTCCATTGAAATATCTATGTGAAAAAACCTAGATGGACTGGTTTGGTGACTTTTAGGTTCCCTTTCAAGTTTCTTTTGTGGAGAGTGTCCAAACCCAAATCATCTAGCGATAGGAAACAAGAAAAGCAGCTTTACATATGAAATGCACTAACATTTTTTAGACATTAAGGTTATACACAGTAGCAACTCCATTTTACTGGCTTATTGAATAAAACAATGAAAAGGTTAATTCAAGTATTTCTTGGTTCCCGTTCATGAAAAAGTAATTCTATGAACCACAAAAAACATAGGCCTCCATGTAAATCAAGTGCTCTAAGTCAGGGCACTGTCGTAAATCAGCTGCAGGAGTTTTTTCCCCCAAGTTCTATATCAATGTAAATATTTTGCTTCCCCAGACTAGAGCACTCATCCCACAGCCGTAAATCCTGCTCTGTAGCCGCAGCTCTGGGAGCCAATAGGTAATGCAAATGTCATGAATATTATAATGAGTGGCAAGTGAAACAGATATATATGTATATATATATATATATATATATATATATATATATATATATAAAGCAATTGGTGTTTTTTTATTAATATATATTGATATTAAAAAGATGTGGCATTTGTATTTATAGCTTCAATAAATACAAATGTGTTTATTTTGTGTTAAAATATTATGTATTTATAGACAATTCACTACAGCATTTGTACCTAGGCAGTGTGGCTTTGGGAAGTGTATTAACCCCTTGAACACTGGGCTGTGTGTTACCCTGGATTTTGTATCATAAAACTGGCTCAAAGCTAATATATCATTTTTTTTTTTTAATTACACAAATGTTGATATTGGTTTGTTAAGTTTCACATAATGTTGACTTTTGTAGTGCTTCTTGTGCTATACTATCACTTTAAATGCTTCTGTGGGACTCAGCAAAGGATTGAAAACAAATTATGAATGGTCTCTGGTAGGCATATATATTTCTTCTGCTTTTTGCAGTTACGGCAGTGCCCTGATTCGCGAGTGATCCGTAAAATCTTTTGATGTCAAAGTGTCAGGGAATAACTTGTAATTTATTGCCAGTGCAAAACTCAATGTATACAAAATAATTGGGATGAGCAAGCTACACAATTACCAATAACTGCACTCTAACTAAAAAAGACATTAAGCTTGAGAGGCGTATCAGAAAGGTGGATTAACAGACAAAATATCCTGTATGAGTTTACTGAATTAAATACATGTTGTTTTTAAATACCAGGCAGTTTATCTAATTTTTGTTTTTAGCATAGGGTATTAATGTATCACCTTCGGGGTCGCTACCTTGTCATGACAAGGTGGCTTGTGTATGTAAATGAAGCTGTGAGCTATATTATGTAGGGTCACCCAAGATGGGAAGGTCATAGCACAGAGGTCAGACAAATCACTGTACACTGGAGAAGGAACTGACAACCCACTCCTGTCCATATGTATATGGGGTATATAAAGGACTGAACAACAATAATTAAATTATACCATATTTGTTACATATTTAAGTGCTGAATACCAGGTCAACCTTTAGGATATTGTTTCTGTCAGAATGGCTGAGATAATAACTTACGTAGCAGAGGAATCCTGAAATTCTGACATGTTTGGTATTTAAGAATTCCATTAACAAATGTCACAAATCGTCCACTGCTGTTGAGTAAATTCATAAATTATAGTCTGTTACACACACGTGAGCTGTTTGCCGCCGGCCATTCTCATAAAAATTAGAAGTTTTCAGATTCTTGTTTGAACATCATGTTCCTACAGACCTGAAAACAAAATAGTGACCCCCACAACAGCCAGGGGATGAATGGGTTTGTAGACTTTGTCAAATGATGTAATGTGCAGGGTAGGTGTAATACTAACACAAAATAAGTGATAAAGCACCATTACATCATGAAAAAATATATATTTATACTGGAAAATGTGATCCTAAGAACATAATTAGGCTGTCATAAAAAAAAATTGTAAGAAAAAGATTTGGATATTTCTGCAGGTTTTTTGACACTTCCACGATCTTTCGGGAGGATTGCATGTGTGAAAGGGGCGTTTATATTTCTGCAAGAGCAGGATTTGCATTTATTGTTGTCAAATTCCAAAAGCTCCAATCATTTAGCAAATCCACATGCTTTCGTCCTCCTCCGTTCTCCTCCCCCTTCCCTACACTGTTCAATAGATTAGTACTATCAGGCATCAAATGACCAGGTCAGACAAGATGGAGACTTGCTATATACAAACATGGGCTCCTATTCTATTGCCCAATTCGTAAATTTATAAACACTTAAAATCACTCTTAATATTGGCACATATTCTATTAGCTTCTCGCAATCCAATTACGCATCCCCCGCCCACAATCACAGGCCAGCCAAAGATTAAAAATCGGCTTTAGAACTCCATTGGTTTTAGCACAGCTCGAATATTACCACTGCTTCTGTCAAAAACATTAGAAGTACTAAACAGGACTCGCAAGGGCTTTTTGTTTTTTAATAAAAACAATTATAAGAGCTGTAATAGCAATTAAAAACACAATACTGTACTATAAAAGCACAGGGAAGCCATAGAAAGGCATTACAATTAATTGCAGTCTCAAACCTACAAATATGCAATTAAAACATATTTTTAACAGTTTTTCAGAGTAATCTTGATCCCAGGACTCAAGGGGTTAATACATATCGTGAAACCCACATGGACTACATCAGATAATCTAATGCATTTTATAGAGTACTTGATTGTGAGCCCGATCAGCAAATATTACTTATTGGCACCAATTAATTTGTAGCCTCCGATTGCAGGTTACGTGTAACTTCCATATTTTACTGACTTCATCATGACGGCCTCATTTACCATTGGCTGTGTCTAAGAAGTACATTACAGGCTTGCTTAAATATTGTCAGATCATATGACCACGCCCCAAAAATCCTACTTAAAAACAGACATTTTTAAGACGCTACATATTAGCAGAGAATCCATGTTTTTTTTGTTACATTCATTCCGTAATGCAGGGTTATTAGGGTGTGTTTTTTCGTTACATATCAGTGGAAGAAGTACTGGCAAAGTAATTATTCAATTAAATTACACCCCTTCCCCTGACAGGCCCAGAAGCATTCTGCATGAGGAAATGCAAGCATTGCTCTCCCCTCTCACACACACATCTTCCACCAACATGTCATGGATGCCTCTAGGATCCACCAAAGTTATTAAAATCTAGTTTTTCTATATAAAAACAAGTTTACTGATTTTTTCTCTGCATAAATATGCTCTTAGTCAGACACAGACACTTTTTCATACATACATTTTTTTAATGGTAAAGTGTAAACGGATTTAAAGAGAATTTGTAAACCTTTGAGTTCTCATTTTTCGTGCAAACCTTTGTAATCTCTAAAACCTAAGACCCGATAACAAAAGTGTGATGTCAGTGTCTTGGCACTCAGGCCAGGCAAGAGATTTGTCTCCCTCCTCCCCACATTGATGTCTGCTATGCACTTTTATCTTTATTTACTTGGCCTTCATAATTAGGAATGTTAAAGCAAAAATAAATGGAGACACAAATCATCTTATTTCCAACTGCGTTGATTTTCTTAAAACCGTTTCAGCGAAATTCAGAAGTAGAAAACAAGTTACGTTAAACTAATAGATAAAATAATTTGTGCTTATACTATAAATGTTAATTGGCAATAATTATATTTTTTAAACATGGCATTAAAGTTTGTCATTTAAGTGAATGTAAATAGAGAAATAAAGAAGATTCTCAGTTATCCCGCACCCTCGGGTATTGGTAGATGCTGATAAATGTATTTTCTGGGTGCTTGAGAGTTACTATTAAAACATGCCTAGATGAGCTGCACATAGGATGCTCTGCTAAATATATTTTAATGCTATTCTAGCAGCAGCAGCTTTCATTCCTCACTTACACACAGGTATGTTGGGCTGGAGGGTGCAGTGCTGGCTCAGCCACTCATGCCCGGGGAATGTAACCCCAACACTGCCCTGGCTCAGTCACTCATGCCTAGGGAATGTAACCCCAACACTGCACTGCTCAGTCACTGATGCCGGGGAATGTAACCCCAACACTGCCCAGGCTCAGTCACTCATGCCACGGGAATGTAACGCCAACACTGCCCTGGCTCAGTCACTCATGCCCAGAGAATGTAACGCCAACACTGCCCTGGCTCAGTCACTCATGCCCAGGGAATGTAACGCCAACACTGCCCTGGCTCAGTCACTCGTGCCCAGGGAATGTAATGCCAACTCTGCCCTGGCTCAGTCACTCATGCCTGGGGAATGTAACCCCAACACTGCCCAGGCTCCGTCACTCATTCCTGGTGAATGTAACACCAACACTGCACTGCTCAGTCACTCATGCCAGGGGAATGTAACACCAACACTGCCCTGGCTCAGTCACTCATGCCTGGGGAATGTAACGCCAACACTGCCCGGGCTCAGCCGCTCATGCCCGGGGAATGTAACCCCAACACTGCCCTGGCTCAGTCACTCATGCCTGGGGAATGTAACCCCAACACTGCACTGGCTCAGTCACTCATGCCCGGGGAATGTAACCCCAACACTGCCCTGGCTCAGTCACTCATGCCCGAGGAATGTAACCCCAACACTGCCCTGGCTCAGTCACTCATGCCCAGGGAATGTAACGCCAACACTGCCCTGGCTCAGTCACTCATGCCCAGGGAATGTAACGCCAACACTGCCCTGGCTCAGTCACTCGTGCCCAGGGAATGTAATGCCAACTCTGCCCTGGCTCAGTCACTCATGCCTGGGGAATGTAACCCCAACACTGCCCTGGCTCAGTCACTCATGCCCGGGTAATGTAACCCCAACACTGCACTGGCTCAGTCACTCATTCCTGGGGAATGTAACCCCAACACTGCACTGGCTCAGTCACTCATTCCTGGGGAATGTAACCCCAACACTGCACTGGCTCAGTCACTCATGCCCGGGGAATGAAACCCCAACACTGCACTGGCTCAGTCACTCATGCCCGGGGAATGTAACCCCAACACTGCACTGGCTCAGTCACTCATGACCGGGGAATGTAACCCCAACACTGCCCTGGCTCAGTCACTCATGCCCGGGGAATGTAACCCCAACACTGCACTGGCTCAGTCACTCATGCCCAGGGAATGTAACCCCAACACTGCCCTGGCTCAGTCACTCATGCCCAGGGAATGTAACGCCAACACTGCCCTGGCTCAGTCACTCGTGCCCAGGGAATGTAATGCCAACTCTGCCCTGGCTCAGTCACTCATGCCTGGGGAATGTAACCCCAACACTGCCCTGGCTCAGTCACTCATGCCCGGGTAATGTAACCCCAACACTGCACTGGCTCAGTCACTCATGCCCGGGGAATGTAACCCCAACACTGCACTGGCTCAGTCACTCATGACCGGGGAATGTAACCCCAACACTGCCCTGGCTCAGTCACTCATGCCCGGGGAATGTAACCCCAACACTGCACTGGCTCAGTCACTCATGCCCAGGGAATGTAACCCCAACACTGCCCTGGCTCAGTCACTCATGCCCAGGGAATGTAACGCCAACACTGCCCTGGCTCAGTCACTCGTGCCCAGGGAATGTAATGCCAACACTGCCCTGGCTCAGTCACTCATGCCTGGGGAATGTAACCCCAACACTGCCCTGGCTCAGTCACTCATGCCCGGGTAATGTAACCCCAACACTGCACTGGCTCAGTCACTCATTCCTGGGGAATGTAACCCCAACACTGCACTGGCTCAGTCACTCATTCCTGGGGAATGTAACCCCAACACTGCACTGTCTCAGTCACTCATGCCCGGGGAATGAAACCCCAACACTGCACTGGCTCAGTCACTCATGCCCGGGGAATGTAACCCCAACACTGCACTGGCTCAGTCACTCATGACCGGGGAATGTAACCCCAACACTGCCCTGGCTCAGTCACTCATGCCCGGGGAATGTAACCCCAACACTGCCCTGGCTCAGTCACTCATGTCCGGGGAAAGTAACCCCAACACTGCCCTGGCTCAGTCACTCATGCCCAGGGAATGTAACCCCAACACTGCCCTGGCTCAGTCACTCATGCCCAGGAAATGTAACCCCAACACTGCCCTGGCTCAGTCACTCATGCCCAGGGAATGTAACCCCAACACTGCACTGGCTCAGTCACTCATGCCCGGGGAATGTAACCCCAACACTGCACTGGCTCAGTCACCCATGCCCAGGAATGTAACCCCAACACTGCACTGGCTCAGTCACCCATGCCCAGGAATGTAACCCCAACACTGCGCTGGCTCAGTCACTCATGCCTGGAGAATGTAACCCCAACACTGCACTGGCTCAGTCACCCATGCCCGGGGAATGTAACCCCAACACTGCCCTGGCTCAGTCACTCATGCCCTGGGAATGTAACCCCAACACTGCCCTGGCTCAGTTACTCATGCCCTGGGAATGTAACCCCAACACTGCCCTGGCTCAGTCACTCATGCCCGGGGAATGTAACCCCAACACTGTGCTGGCTCAGTCACTCATGCCCGGGGAATGTAACCCCAACACTGCCCTGGCTCAGTCACTCATGCCCTGGGAATGTAACCCCAACACTGCGCTGGCTCAGTCACTCATGCCTGGGGAATGTAACCCCAACACTGCACTGGTTCAGTCACTCATGCCCAGGGAATGTAACCCCAACACTGCCCTGGCTCAGTCACTCATGCCCGGGGAATGTAACCCCAACACTGCACTGGCTCAGTCACTCATTCCTGGGGAATGTAACCCCAACACTGCACTGGCTCAGTCACTCATGCCCGGGGAATGTAACCCCAACACTGCCCGGGCTCAGTCACTCATGCCTGGGGAATGTAACCCCAACACTGCCCTGGCTCAGTCACTCATGCCCGGGGAATGTAACCCCAACACTGCCCTGGCTCAGTCACTCATGTCCGGGGAATGTAGCCCCAACACTGCCGTGGCTCAGTCACTCATGCCCGGAGAATGTAACCCCAACACTGCCCTGGCTCAGTCACTCATGCCCAGGGAATGTAACCCCAACACTGCCCTGGCTCAGTCACTCATGCCCTGGGAATGTAACCCCAACACTGCACTGGCTCAGTCACTCATGCCCGGGGAATGTAACCCCAACACTGCACTGGTTCAGTCACTCATGCCCAGGGAATGTAACCCCAACACTGCCCTGGCTCAGTCACTCATGCCCGGAGAATGTAACCCCAACACTGCACTGGTTCAGTCACTCATGCCCAGGGAATGTAACCCCAACACTGCGCTGGCTCAGTCACTCATGCCCGGAGAATGTAACCCCAACGCTGCACTGGTTCAGTCACTATTTTTATACTATATGCGGTTTCCTCCCCCAGGCTCGTGAGCTTGTTTATGCATTTGTTGTTCATTCAGTCGTGTCCGACTCTCGGTGACCATATGAACGCAGCACGTCCATATGATTGTGCAAGTCAGTATGGTTTTCTTGGCATAGATACTGGAGTGGGCTACCAGTTCCTTCTCTAGTGGACTGCAATTTATCTGACCTCTCTGCTATGACCTACCCATCTTGGGTGACCCTACCGGGTATGGCTCACAGCATCACAGGTACACAAGCCCCTTAACCACGACAAGATAGCGATCCAGAATGGGGTTTATGCATTACTACCCTCTATATTACCAGTCTAGTAGCGACAGTATAGGGCAACCCAAACTATTCAGCACCTCAGCACTATATTAAATGATAATTTAATATATAATATTAATTACTTACAATTATTAAATACAGGTTAATGAGGGGGCATAAAATAAATAAATCCAATACAAACTTTCTCTACAAAATACTATTTATCCCTGTACTATCTACAGCATTTGGTTTGTTTTTGTATATTTACATTAAAAGTTATGTTTTAATATGTTTACTACCCCAGCCAGTGAGTGCGCCAAACTGTCTCTAGCAAAATTGCTGTACATGTAACTCATAATCAAGGTAGCACCAATACCATATTAGGCATTTTTAATTAAAAAGGGTAATTTTAGGGTTTACCTCTTGCATTAAACCTTTCACCAATCAAAAAAATGGGGCAGTAGCTTTCTTTGATTGGTTAACCAGAGTCGCTAAAGAGTTAGGCAAATCAAATACTTGATTGTGATTGGCGGATATATGATTGATAAATATTTTAGCGAATCAGAAGCTGTTAAATTATATAAAGCAAGTGTGAGGTCAAAAAGCTGTTTGTTAGGGGAGCTCCTTGGTGGAGGAGCTCTGTTAAATTGTACTGTTTTTATTTTAGAGAGGTGGGATTTTTAGTGAGGAGGCCTGATGAGAGGATTGAGTGTCTTCAATCAAGCCAGAAGAGGGATTTCTTCAATCAAGATGGATGTGTCCTCTTATCCAGGGCTGACGATTGATGACCAGGCTTTGGCAATCATCACTGGATGAGCGACCAAGGGAGGGTAATGTATAATTTAACTCCTTTTCCCCCTACAGCTGTTACCTTTTTATTTTTTTTATATATTTTTATTTTATTTTACTTGTAATCATTTTTCATTTTAGTTGTAATCTTTTTTTTCTGTAATTATATTATTTTAGGATTTTTTTATTTTCCTGTAATTCATCTTTTCATTTTGTGAAATTGTTTAGTTTTGGAGGTTAGTTTTATGGAATATGGGAAGTACTTATGGACACCCATTAGCAGATAGAGTCCATCAGGGTCCATAAGGACCACCATGGTTATAAGTTAGTAAAGGAGTTAATGTTAAGTGTCATGTGAAAATCGTGAGTTAGGGATGGCAAAGCTATTTTTCTTGGAAGGAACATCGTGGATCTGAGCTTTGCTATGATTTCTAAGGCTTACTGATGGAAGTGATGAGGTGGATATCATATTCGTTCCATGACCGACCCCACAAGAGCGCTTCTGCTAATATCAAAATAACATGTGAATTGGGTGAAGCCAGAATCGACTCTGTTGCACCAAAAAGATGTAAAGATTTGATTATTGTCAATAAGCTTATAACGTTTTGATTATTCTTATTATTTCCTTTATTTGTAACCCGCCAACATATTCCGTATAGCATATGGTGAATCATACGTTATACGCCATTCTGTGAAAAATTTACACCGAAGCTGGAGGCCGTCGAGAAATACAACAAGATGGATTTTGTCAAATGGTTCTGCTTATTTTGTGAGATCAGATATGAGATTACTGATGAAAGCTCTGCCCTGGGGTAATATTTTTGCTACAAAGTTTTGACGTCCAAGTGATTGTAGACCTTTTTTTTAACAAGATCTTGCTACTGTGTCAAAGATGGCCGCCAGGAACTGAAGTGATCTTGAAGGAATATAAAACAAAACATGCAGTAGAATGTTATTGTATTATGCCAGAGGGAAAAACAAAATAAACCTAGCAGCACCTTGGCTAGAGAAAATAAAAATCTATATAAACAGACTTACTAACTTGCCGGAACACCCTGACTAAGCCTGAGCCGCTATTCAACATCAGGTAAACATAAAGCAAAGGACAAAATAGGAGACAGCAATTCCCTTCACCGAATAGTCTCTGGAATATAGCAGGTCCTGTGGTCACAGAATTTCACCCCCCAGTGGTCACAGAGTTTCACCACCTAGTGGTCACAGATTCTCTCCCAGCCATCTCTCCGTGTGCCTTGCCACCAGGGACCCAGCAAGTACTCTATTAAATATGTGCACTCTTAATATAAACAGTCCCTTCCCTGGGGTGGTGTAAAGATAAAGGTAAACTGCTTCTGACCTTAAGAATAGCTAGTAGTTAGTCTCTCCTGTAGTTTCGGGCTCCAGTGAGTATCTTCCCAGTCTGATGATGATAGCAGTTTCCAAGCGGCATTTGGTATACAGTGCTCCTTGCTGGCCCAGCAGCGCTGGTGTATGCCGACTGCAGCTTTTTCCTGGTCTGCAGTCCTCCTCAGTTCAAACGCTTCCTGTCTCTACTCAGTCTCTCTCACAACTGAGACACCTCTCTTTTCCCTGTGTGTGTTTTTAACAGGCGTACCACACCTGCAGCATCAATTAGCACAACTCCAGGGAGTTAACTCCATGTTCCCTTGAGAGAATTCTTCAATACCTTGCGTCTTGCACTATCCACTTGGAGGCAGTCCGTCACACTACTTTTAATGAATTCATAATTTTTTTCATTTAGTCGAGTTTATTTTCAGGTATGCTTGCTGATATTCTTTGGGTATATCGAGGAATTCCATTATGTGTTCAGATCCCTCTGGATTTTAAACTCTGTAAAAAGTTGTGTAACTTCTTGAAGCCTTAACGGGGCCATCCAAGTAGTGTATGACTATGGGACATTCTTTAGTGTTCAGTAGAATCCAACAAAGGTTCTTGGTGATCATGTTGAAAATCTTAGAATTGCTTGTGGACCCGAAAGTTGGTTATGTGGCAAAGTAATATTTCTTGATCCACTTTACTATGTGAATATGCCAGATATCTGGATCTATCAGAACTATTTAAACGCATCTTTTATATCAGTCTTTGATAGCCAACATCTTCATCCTAGAGGAGTTATGAATGATATAACATTGTTGACTCTTGAATATTTGAGCATAAATTTGTCTGAAGGTATTAACAAGTTTATACTAAGAGTTGGAAAGATCAATGATGAGTCTTTTCTTTAGACAGAGTTTACAAGCTATTCCAGTTGGATTTAAAGTCCAGATTAGGAATGGAGGCAAATCAAATGGTCCTTTTAGGTATCCTTTCTGGATTTCTGAAGTTGTAGCAGATTGAAGTTGTTCACTGGAGAAGTATATCTGAGGCCAAGCAACAACTCCAGTGTGAGACCTGTTAGTGAACCCCCAAATTAGTACAAAAATGATGATGTAGAGTGGCTAGAGAGGCAGTGAGAAAGACGAGGAATGGTAATTGAAACTAGTCATGGTTTTGGCATGTGCCTTGTGGCAAACTGAGCATAAATCCTGAAGCCTACAACCCCCAAGTTTAACACCAATGGAGTTAAAGTTATTATAAATGGACGAATTCCCCAAATAATGCACTTGGCAACCTAAGTGATCCTTCTGAGGATGCTGGGATGTAGAAGGAGGTGTTAAAAATGCTGGGATTGGATCAGAGCTGAACCAGAACTGAATTAGACGGGTAAAGGGCAGATGTTAGAATTATTAAGAGAAGACTGATAATGTTGACACATTGTAGACTTCATGCCATCGAAGGCGGCAAAATTATTCCTGATCTAGGAAGGATCAATTCAGACTATTAATTGGATAAGTTCTGCTACGTCTTATTTGAGTATGACCGAAAGCCTCCATGTTTGTAGGCCAGGATGACTATTTAATATGAGTACTTCTTCATTTCTTGCCAGCGATATAGGAATGATGAACCTCGAATGTCATAATAGATCCTGAATCCCAGGACAAACTCCGGTTTGGTAAGTTTAAGATTAAATATTTGATCCTTAGCCTTGATGATAACAGATATGTCTCCTTGTGATATTGTTTTATTGTACATTACTTTGTGGGAAGAGATTAAGAGCGACACTAGGTTGGTATCTCTGCTCTTTTCAAGGCCCCTTCTGAGATACGCCAGAATAAATTGAACTGGTATGGTGAATGGGGGTGAAGAGCTTCACTTTGAATGAGACAAGCAAGGATCGGTGAGGCATCAATCTTAGAGCCTGATGGATTTTAAGTTTTGAAGACTTGAGTGACCTGAATGAAAGCAGTTTTGTATCTGTATTATCTGGTTATGTGTAGATCCTGATGATAAGGGAACAGCCAGTCACAAATGCACGCGGGCAGTCACTCACACCCAGACAGGCAGTCACATACACACACAGGTAGTCACATACATTCACTGGCAGTCTCACGTGCACGCAGGCAGTCACTCACTCACACTCAGACAGGCAGTCACATATACACACAGGTAGTCACATACATTAACTGTCAGTCTCACATGCACGCAGGCAGTCACTCACACCCAGACAGGCAGTCACATACACACACAGGTAGTCACATACATTCACTGGCAGTCTCACATGCACGCAGGCAGTCACTCACACCCAGACAGACAGTCACATAATCACACAGGTAGTCACATACATTCACTGGCAGTCTCACATGCACGCAGGCAGTCACTTACTCACACTCAGACAGGCAGTCACATATACACATAGGTAGTCACATACATTAATTGTCAGTCTCACATGCACGCAGGCAGTCACTCACACCCAGACAGGCAGTCACATACACACACAGGTAGTCACATACATTCACTGGCAGTCTCACATGCACGCAGGCAGTCACTCACACCCAGACAGACAGTCACATAATCACACAGGTAGTCACATACATTCACTGGCAGTCTCACATGCACGCAGGCAGTCACTTACTCACACTCAGACAGGCAGTCACATATACACATAGGTAGTCACATACATTAATTGGCAGTCTCACATGCACGCAGGCAGTCACTCACACCCAGACAGGCAGTCACATACACACACAGGTAGTCACATACATTCACTGGCAGTCTCACGTGCACGCAGGCAGTCACTCACGTCACTCACACCCAGACAGGCAGTCACATACACACACAGGTAGTCACATACATTCCCTGGCAGTCTCACATGCATGCAGGCAGTCACTCACACCCAGACAGGCAGTCACATACACATAGGCAATCACATGCACATAGGCAGTCACAGACACTCATAGGCAGTCACATACACACACAGGTAGTCACATACATGCACTGGCAGTCTCACATGCACGCGGGCAGTCACTCAACCCAGACAGGCAGTCACATACCCACACAGGTAGTCACATAGATTCACTGGCAGTCTCACATGCATGCAGGCAGTCACTCACACCCAGAAGGGCAGTCACATACACACACAGGTAGTCACATACATGCACTGGCAGTCTCACATGCACGCGGGCAGTCATTCAACCCAGACAGGCAGTCACATACCCACACAGGTAGTCACATACATTCACTGGCAGTCTCACGTGCACGCAGGCAGTCACTCACATCACTCACACCCAGACAGGCAGTCACATACACACACAGGTAGTCACATACATTCACTGGCAGTCTCACATGCATGCAGGCAGTCACTCACACCCAGACAGGCAGTCACATACACATAGGCAATCACATGCGCATAGGCAGTCACACACAGGCAATCAAATGCGCACATTAGCAGTCGCAAACACACACAGGTAGTTACAGACATACAAACACAGGCAGTCACACACATACATCCAGTCACACACACAGGCAGTCAGTGAAATTCATAGGCCTTCATAAAGACACACATGCATAGGCAGTCACATACAAATAGGCAGTCTTGCATACACAGGCAGTCACATATACATAGGTAGTCTTGCATATACATAGGCATTCACAAAAACACACGCAGACAGTCATGTACACACATACACACACAGGCATTCACATGGACACACATGGGCAGTCACACACATATAGGCAATAACACTCACCCACATGCAGCCAAGCAGACTAGATACACAGGCAGCAATACACATAGGCAGTCACACACACAGGCAATGACACACACAGGCAGTCACACACAGAATGCCACACACACTCACTGGTCCTTGATTGCAGAGGTTAGGCAATGAGGGGTCAGCAATTGTGGGGGAGCAAATAACAGTCAGGAAAGGTTAGTGGCAGGAGTGAGGATCATTTGAGGTTAAGTATGATGACAGGGTGATAGTTAGTTCAGTACAGGCCATTATTTCCACCAAATATCCAGTCTGCTGCACAGTAACATCTGCTGGACAACCAGGAGAAGTAAGAACTAAATCGGGGATGCTGTCAGTCTTGATGAGTTTTGAAGGGATTGGGCCCAATAGGGTTGGAGGTTGGTGGAAGGCAGCAGTCAAATGATTCTAGGCTTGAAGGTGTGTGAGTGGAAGCTTATGAGGACTTGGGAGAGGATATGGTGACTTGTTGGGTTCCTTTTTATCAATCTTTAACTGATTTCTGCAGGCTGGGGCCTGGGTGAGCTATGGCAGCCAGATCCTGCAGCGGTAATATGTAGTCTAGCAGTTAGGGTTTGTTGAGTTGGTACAATGATTGGGTTTGGGATCATCTGATCCTTAATCCCAAAGTGCAGAGAAATAGTAGTAGTAGCAAGGAGAACGAGGGGATCCCACTTTTAAAGGTTAAAAGGTTCGGAAAGTCTGAGGGGATGAAAACGTTTGGTGCATCCATTTATAAAGTGGGCATTCAGAATGTAGAAGGCAGAAATTGGATTGGGGTCCAAATTTGAAAATAGCTACAGTAATGCATATGTGTGAAAGGGAACATATGTTGATATTTTGACATTACTCCCTGATTATAAGGAGCCTCCTAAGTTTGAAAAGATGGAGAATGAGCATCTGAAGAAAGAGGAAAGAGAGAGGGATAAGAAGCAAGTTCCCAAATCTTTTGGGATGTGGCTACATTTCTATGTGCTCTTAACCAGTGTAGTAATGAAAAAAGGGCCTGAACAACGTCCAGCCCGGTTTAAGTATTTGGAAACCATATGGGAGGCCTAACAGAACTTATGGAGGTGCAGCATGGTGGAAATATGATCGGAGCAAACTGTACATTTAGTGATCTGATGGAATATTTAGGACATGGAGCTTTGGCTGTCATCAATGATGCTGCTGGTGCTTCCATTGGGAGAGGGTCATCAGATAACTTTAAAAAAGTGTTTTGCTGGCAATTTAATGATGGAATTGGGGAGCATGATGCACGTTCAAACATGACTGAAGTTTCTGAGGTGGCTCAGGACACCAGCTTCATTTTGCTTTAAGAAGTGAAGAGGGTATTGCAATGTGAACCAGGAAGATTGCTTCAACAAAGAGCAAGGTGAGGAACTGGAGAGGAAATGGTGACTGGTGGGGAAAGTATTTTGTTAATATGTGTTTGCCCATGGGTAGCTCCATCTCCTGTTTTTTTCTTGAGTGGTTGGTGTAACGGATCTACTGGCACCCTGACCGGGTACCTCCGTTGATGGACGCGTCCTAGTTTGCGTCGAGGCCTACAAGCACCGCACCGGACACCACAACCCCCACAGACTCCACAACCGCCGTAGCTTAACTGGAGCTGCGCCGTCTTCCTTCCACCCTGTATGAATCTCCAGCATCCAGGATCGTGTGGGGAAGACCTCTCCTCCAACGAGAGTACATCAGGAACAAGGGTTCAGTAGTTGCAGCTCCAGGGAGTATGCAAAAGCATAGCAATCCCCAGTATGATATAGCGATCCCCTCCAATAACGAGACGAGGCTACGTTTTGAAGGGTCAAGTAGAACTATATTTTAATGACAGGGAATCTCCTTTTATGCAATGGTGCAGTCTGAAGGGCTACACCCACATAATTATCACAGCCAATTATATACATGGTTCAACCCCCACGTCTCCTCCCCTCAGATAACAGGTAACACAATTA
>JAPZIH010000021.1:224786-234786 GCA_027410445.1 Discoglossus pictus | reverse complement strand
CTTCTGCTCCCTGGGGTACACACTGCTGCTGGGGGGGAAGGACGACACCTTCTGCCCCCTGGGGTTCACACTGCCGCTGGGGATGAAGGACGACACCTTCTGCCCCCTGGGGTTCACACTGCCGCTGAGGGGGAAGGACGACACCTTCTGCCCCCTGGGGTTCACACTGCCGCTGGGGATGAAGGACGACACCTTCTGCCCCCTGGGGTTCACACTGCCGCTGAGGGGGAAGGACGACACCTTCTGCCCCCTGGGGTTCACACTGCCGCTGGGGAGGAAGGACGGCCCCTTCTGCTCCCTGGGGTAACACACTGCCGCTTGGGGGGAAGGACGACACCTTCGGCCCCCTGGGGTACACACTGCCGCTGGGGGGGAAGGACGACACCTTCGGCCCCCTGGGGTACACACTGCTGCTGGGGAGGGAAGGACGACACCTTCAGCTCCCTGGGGTACACACTGCTGCTGGGAGAAACAAAAGCGGAGGTCAGCTCCCCCAAGTCGTTACCCAGGATGACATCAGCTGGTAAGTCCTGCATGAGGCCCACTTCCACATTCCCCGACCCCGCTCCCCAATCCAAATGTACTTTAGCAGTGGGAATTTTGTAAATCGCCCCCCCTGCCACCCGGACTGCCACATATTCTCCAGTGAGCTGGTGCTTGGGGACTAGGTGATTGCGAACCAGGGTTATGGTGGCCCCAGAATCGCGCAGACCCTGAAGGGCGTTTTCCCTCTACGTGTACCCCTTGGCGGTGTCCCTGTCGGTTGTCTGGAGCTGCTTGTACTGGGTTAACCTCGTGGAGGGTGCCCAAAGATTCTTCATTAGACTGGGTCCCGAAGAAAGGTTGTCGAGGCTCACTCTGGTAGCAGTGTACTGCTGCCCGGTTTGCAGGGAAATTGGTTGGAGTATTCCACGTGGAGCGGTTTCTGTTTCTGGGACAGTCTCTTTGCATGTGGCCCTGCTGGTTACACGTGTGGCACCTGATGAAAGATCGGGCATTGTTGTACCGTGGAGGGGTTTGGTAGTTCCCACCACCCGGACGCAGTGCTGGGGTGGGGTTAATGGTGGGCGGTCGGTTAGCAGCTCCCAAGATGGACCGTGCCTGTGCCTGCTGTGCCCTCCTGGCATCTTGGTACTCATCTGCCCACCTGGCCGCTTCAGTTAAGATGCGCGGTTTCCGATCTCTCAGCCAGTTTTGTAAATCCGGGGTTAACCCCTGGAAGAATTGCTCCAGTAGCAGTAATTGTAGCATGTCCTCCACTGTGGTTGCTTGTGCGGCTTGTACCCAACCTTTGCCCGCCCTAGTTAAGCGGTGCGCCCACTCCATGTGAGTATCTTTCTCTGTCTTTCGGCTTTCTCGGAACCGCTGCCGGTATGCCTCCGGGGTAATTGCGTACCTGTCCAGGATCGCCTGCTTTACTTTCTGGTAGTCTCTGCTATCCTCGTCTGGCATGGTGCGGTAGGCTTCTGCTGCCCGGCCCGCTAGCTTACTCACCAACAGGGTTACCTGGTCGGCGGCGTTGATCTCATGTAATTGGCATAATCTCTCAAAGTCATGCAAGTAGCCATCAATGTCTTCGGTCTCCACATAGTTTTTAAAAGCATGGTACGGGAGTTTAGGCTTCCCCGGTACTATGTGTGGTGTGATTAGGGACCCCTCTCTGGACCTCCAGTCTGCCCGCTGCTTTCCCATTATGTATTCGTGGACATCGGACATAATCCTTTCCAAGGTTTCTGTGGGAGGCGTACCTGGGAAATGGGCCAGTCTGCATTGGAGTTCTCTTCCAAACTCATTCTGTGTGCTGTCCGTAAGAGGTGCTGCAGCAGCTGCCCGGTCTCCCTCCATGAGTTCAACAATAAGGGTAGCTTTGGTTTTATTGCTGGCAATAATTCCCCTTGCTTCCAATAGCTCTTTTAGCGTGGCCCGTTTCAACATTCGGGTCTATTCACATACCCTTTCCTTTCGGTTCCATACGAAATAGCAAATTTCCCAAATGGCTGTAACTGCCGAACAACGGTCTGCTGTGAGGTTTGAATCCCGTCGCTGCCATCAAATGTAACGGAGCAGGAACACGCAGTCCAAAATCTCCGCTGGTATACGATAAAATACCCACGAGGCACTACAGTTTCACCATTCCCGACCTCCCATATTGGACGACACACAATTTGGGAGTCAAATGAATACTGACTTTATTTGTTATTGCAGAAATATTTATACATCTCTTCCCACAGGCAATCCACATCCCCCATATTTGGCTGCACAATACCCATAAAGAGAACAATAGGTGGGTCACACCTCCCTGGCAACTTTGATACAATCAGACATTGATTCAATTACACCTCTTTGTTCTTATCAGAGAATTAAAACACTTTGGAAAATGCAAGGATCCTTTACAACTTTCTTATCTCTTGAATCTCTGTAATAGGATTATCTATTAGCCTAGGTCTGCAAAAGTCTGGCTAATATTCTGCAGAGCATCAACCAGCATACATATTGTAGGATCATATTTTAACCAAGAATAATCATAAAACAGGGTAAAACAGTGATGGGTTCCGCTACAATAACTATATATATATGTGCATCATTCAGTCGTGTTCGACTCTCCATGACCTCATGGACCTTAACACACTATGCTGATCCACTTGGTTTTCATGGCAGATATACCGGAGTGGGTTGCCAGTTCCTTCTACAGTAGGCCACAGCATATGGTATTCCTAGGTGGACTCCCATCCAAGTACTGACCAGGCCAAACCCTGCTCAGCTTCAGGGTGGTGTGACTTCTTGGTTCCCTGGCTGGATTCAAACCCAGGTCAGAGCAGTGAAAGCACTGGATCCTAACCACCGGACCACCAGGGAACTATATCTATTTTCACTGGATGATACACCACTTATTTTATTATAGAAGCTGAGACATAAACTCTTTGTATCTCTCAGCTTTGCTGATAATGTCTCAAAGGATTTGCTGGCTAGTGAAAGGACCCCTGCAGTTCAAGAAAATGGCACTTGTTTGTCAAGGATCAAATTAGAAGCTGTGTAAGCCATGGACACAAATTTTGGTGTGGAAAACTGATTTTGGTCCTTTCCTGTTATGAGAACGCCGGCACAGGCATCGAGTATCCACTAGATGTCGCTGACAATATTTTGCTGCGGATGTCATAGCTTTAGATTTAGGGTAAGGGTTAGGGGCTTAGGGTAATGGTTTAAGCTTGGGAATTGTGTCCGATCTCAGCAGCGCTTACAAACTGTGTACAATGTCAGCAGCGTCATCTAGTAGCTCCTTGCTGCAACTGCTGCTGCCACTGTTGGTGAGCTCATACCAGGAAAGATCCCTGAGTACTTATGAATATCTAAAGCATCAATCTGATAGATTTTTTTTATATTTTATATAATTTTGTTGGTACCATATACATTATTTGAGACAATTTATGGCGGATGGCGCTGCGGATATTCTGGTGCCAAATCATAGAGTCATGGCTTAGGTAAAATATTAGGGTTGGGATGAGGGTTAGGCTGACATTACAAGCTTAGAACTTCTCTCACATATCGCAGCGCTGCAAAATATTGTCAGCGCCATCTAGCTGTTAGAGGCCGCACTGCAGCGGCGGACCTGTCCCGACACCGTAACAGGATAGATCCCTTGTTTCTTACTACAAGCATTACTTTGAAAAGCTAGGCGTATCGCAATCTCTTTTATCTATATTAATGTTCAGATCATTTTCCCATCTTTTTCTTAATTTATGTAAGGCGTCTAATATCATATATAATATAAGTAGCCGCTTGCCCGTCAGAAATGACGCCATAATATTTCCAAGCCTCGCAATGCTGTTGTTTGTCGCACAATGCGCGCCTCACTATGCACGGCTTCTCTCTCTCTGCTTCCCTCCTTCTGTGTCCTCTCCCTCCCTCTTCTCTCCTTCTCTCTCCTCTCTGTGAGCCTCGTAATGAACGCCCTCAGCACCCATTGCGGGCCTCCCGTCACAAATGAAGGGATAATATTTGACTTTACTCTCCCTTGCCCTGTGTCTCTTCCCAGACTCCCTCCCCTGTGTCCCTTCCCAGACTCCCTCCGCTGTGGCTCTTTCCCCCACTCTCCCTCCCCTGTGTCTCTTCCCAGACTCCCTCCCCTGTGTCTCTTCCCAGACTCCCTCCCCTGTGTCCCTTCCCAGACTCCCTACCCTGTGGCTCTTTCCCCCCTCTCCCTCCCCTGTGGCTCTTCCCAAACTCCCTCCCCTGTGTCTCTTTCAAGACTCCCTCCCCTGTGGCTCTTCCCAGACTCCCTCCCCTGTGTCTCTTCCCAGACTCCCTCCCCTGTGTCTCTTCCCAGACTCCCTACCCTGTGGCTCTTTCCCCCCTCTCCCTTCCCTGTGGCTCTTTCCACCCTCTCCCTCCCCTGTGGCTCTTCCCAGACTCCCTCCTCTGTGTCCCTTCTTAGACTCCCTACCCTGTGGCTCTTTCCCCCCCTCTCCCTCCCCTGCGGCTCCTCCCAGACTCCCTCCCCTGTATCTCTTCACAGACTCCCTCCCCTGTGGCTCTTTTCTCCCTCTCCCTCCCCTGTGGCTCTTCCCCCCCTCTCCCTCCCCTGTGGCTCTTTCCCCCTCTCCCACCCCTGTGGCTCTTCCCAGACTCCCTCCCCTGTGTCTCTTCCTAGAATCCCTACCCTGTGGCTCTTCCCCCCCTCTCCCTCCCCTAAGGCTCTTCCCAGACTCCCACCCCTGTGGCTCTTCCCAGACTCCCTCCCCTGTGTCTCTTCCTAGACTCCCTACCCTGTGTCTCTTCCCAGACACCCTCCCCTGTGTCTCTTCCTAGACTCCCTACCCTTTGGCTCTTCCCCCCCCTCTCCCTGCCCTGTGGCTCTTCCCAGACTCCCTCCCCTGTATCTCTTCCCAGACGCCCTCCCCTGTGTCTCTTCCCAGACTCCCTCCCCTGTGTCTCTTCCTAGACTCCCTACCCTTTGGCTCTTCCCCTCCCTCTCCCTCCCCTGCGGCTCTTCCCAGACTCCCTCCCCTGTATCTCTTCACAGACTCCCTCCCCTGTGTCTCTTCCCAGACTCCCTACCCTGTGGCTCTTTCCCCCCTCTCCCTCCCCTGTGGCTTTTTCTCCCCTCTCCCTAACCTGTGTCTCTTCCCAGACTCCCTCCCCTGTGGCTCTTCCCCCCCTCTCCCTCCCCTGTGGCTCTTTCCCCCCTCTCCCTCCCCTGTGGCTCTTTCTCCCCTCTCCCTACCCTGTGTCTCTTCCCAGACTCCCTCCCCTAAGGCTCTTCGCCCCCTCTCCCTCCCCTGTGGCTCTTCCCCCCCTCTCCCTCCCCTGTGGCTCTTTCCCCCTCTCCCTCCCCTGTGTCTCTTTCCCCCTCTCTCTCCCCTGTGGCTCTTCCCAGACTCCCTCCCCTGTGTCTCTTCCTAGACTCCCTACCCTGTGGCTCTTCACCCCCTCTCCCTCCCTGTGGCTCTTCCCAGACTCCCTCCCCTGTGGCTCTTCCAAGACTCCCTACCCTGTGGCTCTTCCCAGACTCCCTCCCCTGTGTCTCTTCCTAGACTCCCTACCCTGTGGCTCCTCCCCCCCTCTCCCTGCCCTGTGGCTCTTCCCAGACTCCCTCCCCTGTGTCTCTTCCCAGACGCCCTCCCCTGTGTTTCTTCCCAGACTCCCTCCCCTGTGTCTCTTCCTAGACTCCCTACCCTGTGGCTCTCCCCCCCCTCCCCATCCCCTGCGGCTCTTCCCAGACTCCTTCGCCTGTGTCTCTACCCTGTTGCTCTTTTCTCCCTCTCCCTCTCCTGTGGCTATTTCCCCCCTCTCCCTACCCTGTGTCTCTTCCCAGACGCCCTCCCCTGTGTCTCTTCCCAGACTCCCTCCCGTTTGTCTCTTCCTAGACTCCCTACCCTGTGGCTCTCCCCCCCCCCCTCTCCCTCCCCTGCGGCTCTTCCCAGACTCCCTCCCCTGTATCTCTTCACAGACTCCCTACCCTGTGTCTCTTCCCAGACTCCCTCCCCTGTGGCTCTTCCCCCCCTCTCCCTCCCCTGTGGCTCTTCCCAGACTCCTTCCCCTGTGTCTCTTCCCAGACTCCCTACCCTGTGGCTCTTTTCTCCCTCTCCCTCTCCTGTGGCTCTTTCCCCCCTCTCCCTCCCCTGTGGCTCTTCCCAGACTCCCTCCCCTGTGTCTCTTCCCAGACGCCCTCCCCTGTGTCTCTTCCCAGACTTCCTACCCTGTGGCTCTTTTCTCCCTCTCCCTCCCCTGTGGCTCTTCCCAGACTCCCTCCCCTGTGTCTCTTCCCAGACGCCCTCCCCTGTGTCTCTTCCCAGACTCCCTCCCCTGTGTCTCTTCCTAGACTCCCTACCCTGTGGCTCTTCCCCCCCTCTCCCTCCCCTGCGGCTCTTCCCAGACTCCCTCCCCTGTATCTCTTCACAGACTCCCTCCCCTGTGTCTCTTCCCAGACACCCTACCTTGTGGCTCTTTCCCCCTTCTCCCTCCCCTGTGGCTCTTTCTCCCCTCTCCCTACCCTTTGTCTCTTCCCAGACTCCCTCCCCTGTGTCTCTTCCCAGACTCCCTACCCTGTGGCTCTTTTCTCCCTCTCCCTCTCCTGTGGCTCTTTCCCTCCTCTCCCTACCCTGTGTCTCTTCCCAGACTCCCTACCCTGTGGCTCTTTCCCCCCTCTCCCTCCCCTGTGGCTCTCTCCAGACTCCCTCCCCTGTGTCTCTTCCTAGACTCCCTACCCTGTGGCTCTTTCCCCCCTCTCCCTCCCCTGTGTCTCTTTCCAGACTCCCTCCCCTGTGTCTTTTCCCAGACTCCCTACCCTGTGGCTCTTTCCCCCCTCTCCCTCCCCTGTGGCTCTTTCCCCCCTCTCCCTCCCCTGTGGCTCTTCCCAGACTCACTCCCCTGTGTCTCTTCCGAGACTCCCTACCCTGTGGCTCTTCTCCCCCTCTCCCTCCCCTGTGGCTCTTCCCAGACTCCTTCCCCTGTGTCTCTTCCCAGACTCCCTACCCTGTGGCTCTTTTCTCCCTCTCCCTCTCCTGTGGCTCTTTCCCCCCTCTCCCTCCCCTGTGGCTCTTCCCAGACTCCCTCCCCTGTGTCTCTTCCCAGACGCCCTCCCCTGTGTCTCTTCCCAGACTCCCTCCCCTGTGTCTCTTCCCAGACGCCCTCCCCTGTGTCTCTTCCCAGACTTCCTACCCTGTGGCTCTTTTCTCCCTCTCCCTCTCCTGTGGCTCTTTCCCCCCTCTCCCTCCCCTGTGGCTCTTCCCAGACTCCCTCCCCTGTGTCTCTTCCCAGACGCCCTCCCCTGTGTCTCTTCCCAGACTCCCTCCCCTGTGGCTCTTCCCAGACTCCCTCCCCTGTGTCTCTTCCCAGACGCCCTCCCCTGTGTCTCTTCCCAGACTCCCTCCCCTGTGTCTCTTCCTAGACTCCCTACCCTGTGGCTCTTCCCCCCCTCTCCCTACCCTGTGGCTCTTCCCCCCCTCTCCCTCCCCTGCGGCTCTTCCCAGACTCCCTCCCCAGTATCTCTTCACAGACTCCCTCCCCTGTGTCTCTTCCCAGACACCCTACCTTGTGGCTCTTTCCCCCCTCTCCCTCCCCTGTGGCTCTTTCTCCCCTCTCCCTACCCTGTGTCTCTTCCCAGACTCCCTCCCCTGTGTCTCTTCCCAGACTCCCTACCCTGTGGCTCTTTTCTCCCTCTCCCTCTCCTGTGGCTCTTTCCCTCCTCTCCCTACCCTGTGTCTCTTCCCAGACTCCCTACCCTGTGGCTCTTTCCCCCCTCTCCCTCCCCTGTGGCTCTCCCCAGACTCCCTCCCCTGTGTCTCTTCCTAGACTCCCTACCCTGTGGCTCTTTCCCCCCTCTCCCTCCCCTGTGTCTCTTTCCAGACTCCCTCCCCTGTGTCTTTTCCCAGACTCCCTACCCTGCGGCTCTTTCCCCCCTCTCCCTCCCCTGTGGCTCTTTCCCCCCTCTCCCTCCCCTGTGGCTCTTCCCAGACTCACTCCCCTGTGTCTCTTCCGAGACTCCCTACCCTGTGGCTCTTCCCCCCCCCCCTCCCTCCCCTGTGGCTCTTCCCAGACTCCCTCCCCTGTGTTTCTTCCCAGACTCCCTCCCCTGTGTGTATTCCTAGACTCCCTCCCCTGTGGCTCTTCCCAGATTTCCTTCCCTGTGTCTCTTCCCAGACTTCTTCCCCTGTGTCTCTTCCCAGACTCCCTACCCTGTGGCTCTTTCCCCCCTCTCCCTCCCCTGTGGCTCTTCCCCCCCCTCTCCCTCCCCTGTGTCTCTCCCCAGACTCTCTCCTCTGTGGCTCTTCCTAGACACCCTATCCTGTGGCTCTTTCCCCCTCTCCCTCCCCTGTGGCTCTTCCCAGACTCCCTCCCCTGTGGCTCTTCCCAGACTCCCTTCCCTGTGGCTCTTCCCAGACTCCCTACCCTATGGCTCTTTCCCCCCTCTCCCTCCCCTGTGGCTCTTCCCAGACTTCCTCCCCTGTGTCTCTTCCCAGACTCCCTACCCTGTGGCTCTTTCCCACCTCTCCCTCCCCTGTGTCTCTTTCCCTCCTCTCCCTACCCTGTGTCTCTTCCCAGACTCCCTACCCTGTGGCTCTTTCCCTCCTCTCCCTCCCCTGTGGCTCATTCCCCCCTCTCCCTACCCTGTGTCTCTTCCCAGACTCCCTACCCTGTGGCTCTTTCCCCCCTCTCCCTCCCCTGTGGCTCTTTCTCCCCTCTCCCTCCCCTGTGTCTCTCCACAGACTCCCTCTCCTGTGTCTCTTCCTAGACTCCCTACCCTGTGGCTCTTTCCCCCCTCTCCCTCCCCTGTGTCTCTTCCCAGACTCCCTACCCTGTGGCTCTTTCCCCCCTCTCCCTCCCCTGCAGCTCTGCCCAGACTCCCTACCCTGTGTCTCTTCCTAGATTACCTCCCCTGTGTCTCTTCCCAGACTCCCTACCCTGTGTCTCTTTCCCCCCTCTCCCTCCCCTGTGGCTCTTTCCCCCCTCTCCCTACCCTGTGTCTCTTCCCAGACTCCCTCCCCTGTGGCTCTTCCCAGACTCCCTACCCTGTGGCTCTTCCCAGACTCCCTCCCCTGTGTCTCTTCCTAGACTCCCTACCCTGTGGCTCTTCCCCCCCTCTCCCTGCCCTGTGGCTCTTCCCAGACTCCCTCCCCTGTGTCTCTTCCTAGACTCCCTACCCTGTGGCTCTCCCCCCCTCCCCCTCCTCTGCGGCTCTTCCCAGACTCCTTCCCCTGTGTCTCTACCCTGTGGCTCTTTTCTACCTCTCCCTCTCCCTCTCCTGTGGCTCTTTCCCCCCTCTCCCTACCCTGTGTCTCTTCCCAGACGCCCTCCCCTGTGTCTCTTCCCAGACTCCCTCCCCTTTGTCTCTTCACAGACTCCCTCCCCTGTGGCTCTTCCCCCCCTCTCCCTCCCCTGTGGCTCTTCCCAGACTCCTTCCCCTGTGTCTCTTCCCAGACTCCCTCCCCTGTGTGTATTCCTAGACTCCCTCCCCTGTGGCTCTTCCCAGATTTCCTTCCCTGTGTCTCTTCCCAGACTTCTTCCCCTGTGTCTCTTCCCAGACTCCCTACCCTGTGGCTCTTTCCCCCCTCTCCCTCCCCTGTGGCTCTTCCCCCCCTCTCCCTCCCCTGTGTCTCTCCCCAGACTCTCTCCTCTGTGGCTCTTCCTAGACACCCTATCCTGTGGCTCTTTCCCCCTCTCCCTCCCCTGTGGCTCTTCCCAGACTCCCTCCCCTGTGGCTCTTCCCAGACTCCCTCCCCTGTGGCTCTTCCCAGACTCCCTACCCTATGGCTCTTTCCCCCCTCTCCCTCCCATGTGGCTCTTCCCAGACTCCCTCCCCTGTGTCTCTTCCCAGACTCCCTACCCTGTGGCTCTTTCCCACCTCTCCCTCCCCTGTGTCTCTTTCCCCCCTCTCCCTACCCTGTGTCTCTTCCCAGACTCCCTACCCTGTGGCTCTTTCCCCCCTCTCCCTCCCCTGTGGCTCTTTCCCCCCTCTCCCTACCCTGTGTCTCTTCCCAGACTCCCTACCCTGTGGCTTCTT